>JAXQQM020075625.1:0-129744 GCA_034641835.2 Pinus albicaulis | reverse complement strand
CCATCCTGGAAGCCATGACAGGTATAGATACACCGTGGGATGATTTGCATCATCGGTCTTACTTCCTACCTGATTTGAGCGAAGTTGAAACAAGTTTTCCGAGTCCTCCGTCTCCTGGTCCTGTTCACCCAGTCTTGAACCCTTTGGCACCAACACAGGTTTATGCTGAAGGGAACATGGTTGTGATCTCTCCTACTATCCCGGTGAACATTTCCAGGGATCCCAATATTATCGAGAATGTCTTCATTGGAGCTGAATGTTCCCGTGAAGAGATTCAAATCTATACCGAGATGTTCAAAGAGTATAGGGATGTATTTGCTTGGTCTTATGAGGAAATGCCTAGCATAGACCCATCTATTGTCCAGCATGAGATCAAGACGTATGAAAACGCTAAGCCGGTTAGGCAAAAACTTCGTCCGGTCAATCCTAGGAAGGCAGAAGCTATCAAAGCTGAAGTTGAAAAGCTGCTTAAGGCGGGATTCATTTTCCCAGTTCCTCTGACTGAATGGGTTTCAAACCCCGTTCCGGTAGATAAAAAGCAAGGAACGATTCGAGTGTGCATCGATTTCAGAGACCTAAATAAAGCATGTCCTAAAGACAATTACCCCACACCATTCATCGATCAGATCATTGACGAGTGTGCCAGTAACGAGACTTTCTCCTTCATGGACGGTTTCTCCGGATATAATCAAATTACTATCCGTCCTGAAGATCAACATAAGACTACATTTATTTGTCCCTGGGGTACGTTTGCATACAAGAAAATGCCTTTTGGTCTTAAAAATGCTGGGGCTACCTTTCAGCGGGCCATGTCTTACGCCTTCCACGACATCAAGAAGATTATCGAGGCATACTTAGATGATCTAGCTGCTCATTCTTGAAAGAGGATGGATCATCCTAGTCACCTCCGGCAAATATTTGAAAGATGTCGTTTTTATAAAATTCGATTGAATCCGAACAAGTGCGTTTTCGCGGTTACATCCGGTCGGCTGTTGGGATTTATTGTGTCTAGGGAAGGGATAAGGGTAGATCCCTTCAAGGTTGAGGAAATACTTCGGTTGCCTCCCCCGTCTTCAATCCGTCAGCTTCAAAGTCTCCAAGGGAAGTCTAACTTTCTTCGGAGGTTTATCGTTAACTATGCTGAGATTACAAAGGGATATATGAGGCTGTTGAAGAAAGGAGTTCCTTTTCTTTGGGACGACTACGCTCAACGCTCATTCGATGCCTTGAAAAAGGCATTGACCTCTGCTCCTTTACTGAGTCCACCCGATTATAGCAGAGATTTTCTTTTGTATCTAGCTACAACAGAATCTACCATTGGTATGGTTCTGGTTCAGGAGGATGATGCTCTGGCAGAGCATGTTATTTACTACCTTAGTCGAGGACTGGTAGGACCTGAACTGCGATACACCCCGATAGAAAAATTAGCCTTAGCAGCAGTCCATGCTGTGCAGCGACTCCGGAATTACATTATTCTTCGCAAAACTTATGTCTTGGCAGCTGCCAATCCATTTCAGTTTGTCCTCAGCAGGCGAGTGATTGGGGGCAAATATAATAGATGGATTGTGATTTTACAAGAATTTGATCTAGAGTTCATGTCTGCCAAATCCAAGAAGTCATTAGTTTTTGTGGAATTGATCTCCGAGTTGCCTTGTGGAGAGGCGATGATCTATGATGAGTCCTTTCCGGACGAACACTTGTTTCTGATCTCTCCACAAGATCCTTGGTATGGGGACATCATTGTATATCTCCAGACTGCGAAGTTTCCCTCTTCTTTTCGAAAGATGAGCGTTGTAAACTACGTCACTTGGCCAAGAATTATTTGATTATTGGTGATGCTTTGTACCGTCAAGGGGTTGATTCAATCCTAAGACGCTGCTTAAATCTCGAAGAAGCTGAGGCTGTGCTCAATTATTCTCACAGTGGAGCTTGTGGGGGTCACTTATCTGGGCTTGCTACAGCCCAAAAAATTTTGCGTGCTGGATACTTTTGGCCCTCGATTTTCAAAGATTGTATTGAATCGGTCAAAAAGTGTCATCCGTGTCAGGTTTATACTCGAAAAATGCACGCTCATCCAACTTCGCTTTTTCCAGTCGTTACTGTCGGACCATTCACAAAGTGGGGTATTGATTATACTACTTGTAACCCGCCTTCGGCAAAAGGTCACAAGTACATTATCGTAGCAGTAGACTACTTTACGAAGTGGGTCGAGGCTATGCCTACTTTTGGGAATGATGGTGAGAATGCAGCTATTTTCCTTTTCAACCAGGTTATAGCTCATTTTGGTATTCCTAGAGATATTGTCACTGACCATGGCAGTCATTTTCAGAATAGTATGATGGCTGAGTTGGCTCTCAAATTGGGTTTCCGGCAGGAGCATTCATCTCCATATTATCCTCAAGCCAATGGGCAAGTGGAAGCCGTGAATAAATCCTTGAAGATAATTCTTCAAAGGACAATTGATAAAGCTAGATCCAACTGGCATATTATGCTATATCCTGCACTTTGGGCATACAGGACGTCAGTGAAAACTGCAACTGGCTTTACTCCGTTTCAGCTAGTGCACGGGGTGGAATCCGCATTTCCTATTGAATGCGAGATTCCTTCTCTTAAGTTAGCTGTTGAACTTCTTCCTGACACTTTTAGTCTTGAAGAACGGCTCCTTCATCTGGAACATTCACAGAGCAAAGATCAAGATGTCACAAGATGAATGAAGCATAAAAAACCGAGCAAAAGTTTAGTACGTATAAGGCCACAAGCCTAGGGTCTTTTCTAGGTGACCTTGTTTTGGTCTATGCCCAAGAAAAGATGCCTCAAAGGTGAAAGTTTAAGTCTATGTGGTATGGCCTCATATCGTTAAAAAATTCCTTAAGAAAGGAGAATATACCTTGGCTGATTTTGAAGGGAACGAGTTGTTGGAGCCCCGAAATGGGCTCTATTTGAAGAAGTATTATGCCTAGGCTTCGGCCCGGCATGTTGCTTTTGTATAGTTGTTTTTTTCTTTTATATATCTAATTGATTTTTCATTTTTGATGAGGCGTTGATGTTTTTTATCTGCTTTGGCAGGTTGTGTCGGATGTCATGAGTCATTTTGGTTTCGCCGATGGTGCTAGTAGACACACCCGGAACTTAGCTTCCATGGCTTGGGTGCTTCATTATCCATCCGGTCAGCTGTTAGTATCAAGAGGGGTCTGCATTGGTCCTGCTTCCAATAATATAGCAGAATACACTGCAGTTATTCATCTACTCTTGGAGGCAATATCTTTGGGTGTTGATTCATTGGTAGTTTTCTTGGACTCTCAGCTGGTGGTGTCGCAGTTGAACAACACTTATCGGGTACGAGATCCATTTTTATTACGATTGTTCTTGAGGGTACGTTTGTTACAAAGGTCATTTCAATTTTTAACTTTCATTCATATTCCTTGAGCTGACAATTGGTTTGCTGACTCATTAGCTAATCAAGCATTAGATTGGCATATTAATCATTCCATACAATAAATTTTTAATCATAAAAAACATCATACATTTTGATACATTTATCACATCACATCAAATATCGCTGTATATATATCATCAAAGTGTTCAAAAAACTTTACAAAATTTGGATCCATAATGTCGTACAAAACTTCGGCTTATGCCCCCATCATGTTCAGTCCCAAAAAAGAATATACAGTCATCTAATACATAATATATGTCTACTCCTGATGTCCCTGCCCAGAAGTCGTGTTCCTATAGAACGTGACTGTGGTGGAAACACGGCGGAATAATCTAACCCAGTCTCGGGGCACTCCTACCACCCGTCTCTGGATGGCTTCCGGCAGGTCCTCCACAGCAGCCATAGGTATTTGGCGGGTCAGTCCCTCCAAATTCCTCTGCACGGCCTGGAGAGTCCTATCTAAATCCACAGTATCTGCTTCGCCCCTGCGACGCTTGTGGCGCGGGAGACCCTTAGGTCAAACTGGTCCAACATCTCAATCATGATCATTTTAAATTGTCAGTCATTATGAATCCAATCAAAAACATGTTTGTTTTTCATTTTTTCATACATATTTGAAAAAATCCAAAAAAAAATTATATAAGTCAAAAAAAATTTGCAAACTTACCAACTGTGCCCCATGCTGTGCCTGGTGGAAGAACTAGATCTGGATCTCCATGGAAGTCCATCCCGGCATAGGGATAGTCGTCCACTGCGATGATTTGTTCTCCCCACCAGCGGAAGAACTCATCGTCCCATGTGGTCCGGGGTACCTCACTACCCCCCAATCTCTTCATCATGTCCACCCAACGGGCAATTCTTGGGTCCCGCGGGCTACTGATGGTAGAGATGACTCTGGGTCTCAATGCTGGAATCTTCTCAAAGAAGAATGTTGTCAAAATTGTACCGTAGCCAAAGTGTTTGGTCTTTTCTTGGCGGATTGAGGTCAACTGTTGTTTCATGTTCAGTAAAAGGGCTGTGCACCAATCATACACATGAGTCAAACATTCTACTGCTATGCTCATTTGCGTCCTGGACGCCTGATGTAGGGAGGCAGATCCTGCCACTCTGCTGATGGTGAAAAGGAGGATTTTCATGTGCAAATCCCATAAATCTTTAATTGCAATCTGAGTTCCAACCTTTTTGGAACCCTCTACGCAATATACATGGACATAGTCTTCCACAGTTAACCCTCCCAGGGGCTTCCCGTGCAAGTCTACTGGTTCTCCCCTCCGGGAAAGTCCAGTAATAAAGTATATGTCTTCCACTTCAATGCGTATTGGCATATGATCTATCACGAAACAGTCTTGGTCTGGTTCCCAGTAATTGACGAGCATTTCTAGCAACCGAGGATTGCTTTTCATATTTGGCATTTTAAATAATTTGAACAATCCGCAATTCCGAAGGATATTTTGCGCTGCTCGATCTTGCATGACCTCTTGGTCAATTGCGCTATGCTCACGTTCTCTCCATGAGATTGTCATCCTGTCAAATTTCATCAAATCATGCATTAGCCACACTTTTTAAGTTTCGGACCTGCGCATACGCGACTTTTTCTTTACACAGTCGCGTGTATACGCGAGTTTCCTGTAATGAACCCGCGTATGCGCAAGTTCGCATTTTTTAGCAAGGTTTTTAAAGGTAAAATTCACTTAATTTTAATTTCCAAACAGAAAAAATGATTTGCAAAGATGATTTAGGAGCCTACCTAAAATTTCGGCGTTATTTGACGGTCGGTTGTTCCTGATTTGACGAAAGAAGTGTTTTTCTCCAGAGCACTTTTTTCCAAATCAGCAATGCAATAATGAACCAAATATGAGGTAATTTGTCTATTTATGCCTAAAAAGTTGAAAATTTTCGAAAAAAATTGTTATGCTCATTTTTTCGATCTATCTTAAGCTGCATAACTCGAATGCTTGGAAGTGCCCAGTTTGGTATGTTTTCAGGTACATTTTGATGATTTTGAGATTTTTCCCGGTTTTTGATCCATGATTTCTGACTCGTCACGGCAGGTATATGATCTTCACTGGCATATAGGTTAGGGAAATCACTCTCCATTGCATCTTGCATACTAGCCTCCATACTAATCACTTGCCTTAGGGTCGATCCCATCAGGTCATGAGTATTACACCCATTTCACTCGCCGATTATTTAATCATGACTTGATGGTAGAGCCTTCCTTTACATGGGCTTCCTAGTTAGTTCCTCGCTATCAATTGTTGCCCATGCTGCGTTTTGTGTAGGCTCGGGAGTCCTCTTTAGTCCTACCATGTATTATGTGTTGAAGCTTCATTCTTCTTCTTCATCACTATCATTTTTTCTGGCTTTTACCCTAGAGGCTCCCTGGTGTCGTTAAGTTGTATTACTGCATTGCATATTGGCTACTTGTTTATCCTGGCCTTTAGCCGGCCTCATTTGGACTCGATGTTTAAGCCAAATTTTTACCTTGACACTTTGTACAAGTTAACCATTTCATGCACTTAGCTATCACGACTTGACACCTTTTACCCATGGATGGAACGTTCCTCTGAGTATCACTTACCGATTTTCGCCACCTTGCATTGAGCATAGGATTGTTCCAATCCCAGGAACTAGTGCATCTGATTTTTTGATACTCGTTCTATCCATTATACCATAGCATTCTTTTATTCTTTTTCAGGCTTATTATATGAAAAAGACAAAAAAATCGAATATAACAAAAAGAGCGGGAACGGGATGTATCTTTGTTGTTTTGATGGCAGTACAGAGTCAGTTTTTCGCCCTTGAACAAAGCACATTTACTTATATATATCTCCTTCATTTGGGATGGTTTTAGTTTTGACCTAGGTTCAGCCTTTACCATGTTTCACTTGTCAGTTCTCCCCCGGTTGGTTATCTCTTCCAATCATATGGAGAGTTTGTTCTGCCTCCTGCATAACAGACTTATACAGTGTCACTTTTTACTGCCATGGTCATCACGAGTCGTGTTTTTGTTCAAGGGAAGTCTAACCTGAGTCGGCCATTCTGCGGTGTCTCTTGACTCATTATTTAGTCGGCCTTCCCAGTCTTGTCAGTATCATGTTCTATCACATCAGATGTTTTGGTCTTCTGCTCGTGCTAGTTTGAGAAGGTCCCCATTGACTTCTTGCTGGCGGGTTTGTCTCTTATCGACTACGACACATTGCTCTGAGAGCAAACCTAGAGCCGCACCCTGGGCCTATTTCCATTATTGATAGGTGACCTTGTGCTCAGCATTTGATCATCATCATGGGTCTTTGACTGAGTGGTTTCCCCTGTGTTCGACGTCAGCACACATTATCACACTTGGGATTCGTGCAGTACCTTGATTTCCATTTGACCCTATCGGTGGATTTCTCGCTTCTGTGTCAGCTTTCATTATTGGTTGGTTCAGAGGGTTTCTTCCGTGTGCTAGCTTCATCTTGTGCATGTCGAAAACGTACTTCGGTTTTGGTTCCGTCACTCTACTTCGTCCGATTCCTTCCAAATCTTGGCCTGCGGGTTACACTCGCGCTGGACTGATGTGGGATGCCATAATGCCTTCCTTCCAGCAGATATTTTCCCATCGAATTTGACTCATTGCTCTGGGAATAAGGTCTAGAGTCTTTTTGTCAGTACCTTAGGGTTTGCAGTCATCAGTGGCAGACTCTTTGCTATCAACAGTGGGGATTCATCATTGCCTCCTGATTGGTAGATTCTTTCAAGTGTTCAACTTCAACTCATTCATTCTCACTTTTTAGATTGTACCGGGGCACCTTGACACTCATTATCATTATCGGTGAGTTGTCTCGCGTTGGTTAATGGTATACATCATTGACCGGTAATCCAACGATTTCTCACATGGTCGAATTTAGCTCATTTATTCCCATTGTGTAGAATTGTGACATAGTGATCGGTGAAGACCTCGGGTTGCATCAGCATTTTTCGGTTCACTTTTGACAGTCCATTCAGTTTCTGCCAGTGATGCCATCCACCCTTATATGTTGCAGTTCAGTACAGCAGCATCTTATATGTTGGCTCCTGAGTTGCGTGATTGTACCGTTTGTTCCACCTCTTATGATTCGGTACTTGGAGATTCAGTTACTTCTTTGATCAGACATCCAGTTGCACCATCTTTGATCAGCTTTCTATATGTGATACTTGGACATTGATTCAGACTTACACTTCCGGGAAATGCTCAGATGATTCATTGTGTACTTTCAGTTCAGCTATACTTGTATACATGTTGGATCTATTCACTACTTTCTATATGATGTATTTTTGGACTGAGCATGGGTATGCCCGCCTCAGCATGAGTTGACTCTCTGTTTTCTTTCATTGGTTTTTGGTAGGCTGAAATCTGGTGAAGTCCTCTCTTGTCCTTGCGAAGTTCTTTCTATGTGCATAATACATTTCAGCCATCATGTACCCCTTCCGACCTCATATATTAGGGGGGCATTTGTTATAGCATCATTTCTCACCTTCATATGATTCATGATTGCTTTGATGGTTTTGGGCACCCATTCCTACAGACTTGGAAAAATTCACTTAAAAACAGTGTAAAAATCCCCATACGCGACTATGCCTGTACTTTTCCGCGTGTATACGCGAGTCCAGCTGCACTTTTCCGCGTATGCCATTAAAATTATGAAAAAATATATAATTATTCCCTATTTTCGGGCTGGGTTGATGGTTACTCAGGTAGTTCAACCACCCCAGCACGTGGCCAACTGTTTCCAACTGTTGAAACTACTTAGAGGGAGTATAAAAACCCCTCATGTGTATGGCCTAAGGGAGAGAGAGAATTATAGAGATTATACTCTGTTGGTATTCCCTATCCAAGTCTGATTCCCTGTGCCTCCTGCACTTTCCCAGTTCATTACAGGAAACCCTTGTTTCCTTGAGATGCTCATCTCCCTATATGTCATCTCGTATGCACCAGTTTGGAAGGAGTCTTAGCAAGGCAAGGGCGGGACGAATCCGGGCGACGGTCTGCTCGAAGATCGTGGAAGGATTCAGGTGATCTCTCCACTCGTTACTTTTGTACATGCTATTTATAATACGGAAGTACCATCTTGTTCCTAAAATATACGTGTTAGTGTCTGCTTACATGTATGAGAAAATTGTTATTTAAGCATTCATTATGATCTATTTAATGTTTTATATGGATTTCACTAACATTTAGAGTAGATATATGTTGTACAACCAGTTCTTCGTGCTTGTTTCTTCTTGTCTTTCAGGTTAAGAAGGAAGGATGGTTGCTGGGGGTTTGGACCCTGCGGGATCTGCTTCAACCGTAGGACCTACGGGTAACTTCCTCATTCTACTCTATTTAGTTTTTCTGAACATGCATGGTTGTGTGAGTCCTTCTTAAGTAGCATGCCCCTGCTCTGTGGAGGTTGTAACCCAATGAACCTCTAGGGTGATTTTCCCCGAAACAGATATAGGCACATAAAGAAATTTGTAGGAGACAAATTACTGGATGGTTAGTGAAGAAAATACATTGCACTGCTAGCATCAAAAAGTCCCTTGTGGTTCTTTAAGAATGTTAGGATGACATATTTCATGGCTACGTCTGCATTCAAAGATGGATTTGTTCAAGTTCTTGACTACTATCTTTGCCAAGAGTTCCATTTTAGAAAATAAACAAAATTTAATTCCATGAATACTATTCACAGGTCAATCTCAAAATAAATACCCCAAGCGAACACATCACAACATGTGCCCAACAAACAATCCCGGGAAATAGCTTATAGATCCCTCCAACCAGTGGCTTTTGCTCTAATGCTTTTCTACTATCAATTGCCGGCATGTCTTGTTGACTTCAATCTCAAGAAGTTAATCTATACCAACAATGGGTTGAAATTTCCCTTGAAGATTATATAGTCAGGTCTAACATTAATCTATAGCCATTTCTCTAAAGACAGGCCTAAAATTCAACTATTTGTGTTATAAGGAGTTTGCAAACAACAAAGAAGATTTCCATGCCCATGTTTTTTAGACATTTAGTAGGCAAAGCTAAGGGCTCAAATGTAAGTCCATGTTACTTAGCTATGTATGTTTAGCTACGTGTGGTCTCACTATGGCCTGGCTAGTGGACGTTAGTGATAACACCTATGCAATCCTTTTTGAGCCTTATCATTGTATTTTAGAAGCCAACGTCCACTCCCAGAAGATCATTTTATTAACGTATTCATTGATCTGTGGCTTCGATTTCACCCTAATAACACATTGCCATAATTAAAGGGTCCTTGTTATGGGATGTTAATAATATACATACATACATGCCATATTCCCATGGCATCTGACTTGTATATAAATGTTTATATGACCCAAAAGAAAATCACAACTCGTCCTCTCTCTCTCTCGTAATGATCATAACTTGTTAACTCCCTTTACCATTTGATTTTTATGCTCTACTTTGGAGTGCGCATTCGTGTTGTGGTGACCACCGAGATTTTGACCAATAGTTCTTTAAATACGACCTTTGGATGCAATTGTGTTGATCCTCACATGTTCGGCCAATAAAGCCAAAACTCCAAGCATGGGCCACTTTAATTAAACACCTGCCAAGCCCTGAAGCCAATATTTATTATTTAAATAAGTCTTCTTCCTAAGTGGTTCCTTCTCACAATATCGTTGGATTTCATGCTTCGACTTAATATGTAGCCAAGGTGACTCCATATAAAGATCAATTTTGCACTCACCAGGCTTGACAATTTGACCTGATAAGTCGAGTCTTCTATTGCTCATTTAAAGTTTTCTTTACACGTACCATACCATGTCGGGTGATGCCCTCTTTAATGCAAAAAAAAAAAAGTATAGTTTGGCATTCATTGCTTCCAAAATAGTTGCAAAAACAAATGGCATTGGTACATAAAGGACTGATGCATTTGCCTCTGCTTTAGCCTTTACTTCTGCAACTTTATTAAAAGGCTGGAAGACTCAAGTGTTGTGTTTCTAATAGTCTCGCATGTTCACCCTTACCCAATGCTTTCTCAGTGACCAATGTCTTGGTGCTTTCCAAATTTTCATGTGAGGCCCAGTTAGGCAATGCTCCTTTCATCGTTTGGGGTGATGCTTTCAACAAAAACCTGGATTGGTTTATCTATGTGCACACACACCAAACTCGTGAGAAGAAGTGACCAAATACACATATGGTCGAGAGCCCTCTTGTATGTAGACCACTGTGTCTTTATTCCTTTTGAATTAGTGTTCCCCCCTTAGTGGTTTAAGAAAAGACCTACGATGCCACATTACAAGAAGGCATGAGCCACAACATAAAACAATATGAATACTAATACAAATAGTAAGTCTCTTTATGGCTCTAGGGTATCACTATCCAAAGTTGTTTCACATTCGCAATATAAAGATTTGGTTATCAACCAAATAGTAGAATTTCAGGCATGCATTAAGTAAGGACTTCAATGATCATGATCAGGTTATCCTCAACTTAAGTATATCTTGTGATAATACTTTCACATAGTTTTGTAAACGATTATGACTTTAATGTTCAAACATTCCTTCTAATATTAACATATGAAGCTAAATTCCAAGCTTTGGAGGCTTACTCTCTCACACATAAACAAACCTTATTTTGGGAAAATAATGCCTATGCACATGGATATGATGGATATGATTACTTAAAACTTGGTGGAGAGAAACCTGAGTAATACGCGCCAAAGTGAAATTCAAGAGGAAAAGGTTTTAACCTTTGATGCATGGCTATGATAACTTAGGATTTTATAACATATGAACAAGACCATAATAATCCAAACCCTAAATTAATGGAGAGAATAAGGACACATGCATAATATGACCAATGGGAAAACACCCTTGAAAATGTAGGTTGATGACAAGATAACTTCCAACAACAACTACCTGCCCAAAACCTAATGAAATGAGAGGGAATGAGGACTAATGCTATACGAGGTACCTTGTAAACCCTGATGCATATGAGTGATCCAGTTTCCAGATAATATGAGAAGGTGAAGATGATAATCACCCTCGAGAGTAAGGATTAATTCATGGCAGGTTTGGACTTTCAATCACCAACGGCTAAGGTTTCAAGGATGTTGAGAAAAATATACCATTCTCTCCAAATTATGGTTTCTCCAAAACCTTAGTATATTCAACATAAGGGGATCCAAAATGAAATGCTGCTTGTCCACATTTAGTGCTTCTTTTGGTTGCGATAAATACTAGGGAAAGTTAAGTTTTGAAGTGAAGGGAGTCTCTTGGCACATCACAGAAGCGACACACCTTCAAAACTGTAATGTCGTCATAATGTCATCTGAGGCAACATATGATGTGTGGGGGCAACATGTAAAGTGCGAATTGGGAAAACATCAGAGTTCGACAAATGCTCAAAATTTTGGGTGGTGTTGTAGCAACTATAACAACTCTCATAATGCTAAATCTGGGCAATTGGCCTCATTATGATAGATGAAAGCTTAGTAAAAAAAATAAAACTATCAAACCTTAAAAGAGGGTATTTTATCATACCTTTTTATGTCTATATTAAAACAAGGAAAAACCAGATAAATTTAATTTTGAATCTTTTAATTTAAAGATGATCACATAAATAATTATAACTACTAATTAATTATGTTTATAAGTTTTACATATTAAATAATTCATATGCATTTTAATATATTATATATTTATATTGAATTTTTAATTTAATATTATATATAATTATTTTTTTAAATATTATTATTGCAATTTAATTTTTATTTAATTTTTAATTTTTAATTAATTCCAATTCCCCTCCAAAAAATTCCGCGCTCACTCTCGCATTGGTTGAAAATTCAATTTGAATATTTTTTATTTTTTGATAAATTTTTATTCTCGCCTGCAAGTGGAACCTTCTGGAGGGCTTTCTGTAGGGATGCTCTATCCCTTGTATCGTTTTAGGTAGCTGGTTGATGCCATAGCTGTTGAGATGCACGCCAGATTGGCCTCTGAGGAGGAAGTAAATTCAAGATGCTGCCCACCCCCTGATGATGTTGTATCTCGAGATCAATCTGGAGCAAGAATCTACTCTCGGTCTACGAAATCTGGGGGAATGGATTTGGATTGACTAACTTTGGTTCTCGAACTTCCTTACTGAATGCATAATGGGTCAATGATGAAATGGTAACAGTGGGGTATCAAAGCACAACATCCAAATGGACCATGCGGAGTCGAGTAGTGTATCAAGCAAAGAGTATCCAAGCCCAGGTAGTCACATTCCAATTGTTTCGTAACGACAAGTTGTGGTATGGGGGACCTTTCTCATTCGTGTACTGATTCTCATGGATTTCATCGACAACTTTCCCAAGGTATTTATAAAATGAACCTCCGGAAATAACCAAGTTGAATCTTTTTCTATTTTTTGAAAACCCCATATTTTAATGCTTTGCAAGCGAACTTATTCACTTTTTTTTATTTTGATGTCTTGACTCTGAATTGCATGTTGCATTTGCAGTAATATTTGACTTATTTTTTTGTCTAGACCCCATATTTGATGTGTCTGTGTCCTGTGAATTTATTGATGGAGATATTTAAACTCGGCCTTTGACCAACCCAAAATGTGAAGGAATTCTACTGGTTAACCTATTGTTTGACAAGTTGATCAAACCCTTAGAAAATAAAGAAGTTGAAGTTGAAAATTTTGTTCTAGCCCTTGAAATTGAACACAGAACATAGCATCAGTTTTGTCCGATCTGGTGAAACCATTAGTAGATAGCGCATAAAAAAATCCCCACAGAGTTTTGTCCTTAGAGCCTCCCTCTGATGGATCGGGTGTAGTATGAAGAAATTTCAATTCAAATACTTGAGAGGGAATTTCTCCATAAAAAAAATTATTGGAGAAACTGAGCACCTGCAAATCCTTGAATTTCCATATCCATTCTGGAAGAAACCCTATCCACCCGTTATGTTCCAATGATAAAAGGTTAGAGCCTTCCTCTGATGGATCGGGTGTAGTACAAAGAACTTTCAATTCAGATACTTGGGTGGGAATTTCTCCATAAAACAAATTATTGGAGAAATTGAGAACTTGCAAATCCTTGAATTTCCAGATCCATTCTGGAAGAAACCCTGTCAACTGGCTATGTTCCAATGATAACAAGTGCAAACTCTGTATTCCCTTCCAACTTGCAGGTGTTGTACCAATTAAACGATTGTGCCTATTTCTCCCATCTTACACATTATGCCATGAGCCACACTCTGCATGACGTTGCCATGCTATTTATTACTGCCCAAGCCATCAAAAGTTCAGTAATTGCAGGAAGTTTACTAGGTTCACGGATGTTGGACAAAATTGATCATATTATGCACTGCGAACATGATTAGACAGAAAAATATCATGTATAAAAGTAAGTTATACTTTGTACCAATTGACAAAGTCTCAATGCCGCAGGATAGTGTCCTCTAGGCACACAATAAATTGTTTCTATCACTGTTAACAACTGTGTAGGGTTGATCTCCTGGAGCTCCTTGTTGAGTAAACCTCATACCCCCATTATGCTGAGGTTTTGTTATTTTCCAAATTTCAACCAACAATGTTCAAGGCTCCAGTGTAACTCTATTTATTAGACACCCAGTTTTTCACCTTGGCTCAGGAGATCTGCATAGAGAGAGAGAGAATTCCTACAAGTGCCATCCTATATATTATGAATCAATCAATCTTCAAGCAAATCCAAATGGAAGTGTTCTTCTGCAACTTCCACGTGGAGGTTGGGAATGGTAAAGGCCTTGATAGATAACCACTGATGCCGAATCTTCTCATCACAGATGACATGAACCAGAGACCTTAAGTCACTAGCCAATTCGGGAATTTTCTTCACACGAGAGCACTCCCTCATATCAAGTTCTTTTAAACTAGATAATTGGCCCAATTTATTTGGGAGTTGTTTTAGGTACCCACAAAGTGAAATATCAAGGAATTGTAGTTTTCTTAGCTTCCAAACTGAATATGGTAGTTCTTTTAAACTTGGGCATGCATACAATTTGAGCATCTCCAGTGAGCTGAGATTACCTATATCTTCCGATAACTTATGAAGATCGTGGCAATTTGTGACAGACAATTGTTTAAGGGTAGTCCAACTACAAATACTCATATGAAGTTCCCTCAAATCACTACAGTGATCGATAGCTAACACAAGAAGACAGGGGAAATTTAAATCCACCCCCATATGTAATCTTGTAGTATTCCCACAACCCTCACATAGAACCAAGGATAACTTCTCTAGTTTTTTCCAGGACTAATAGTAGTCTTGGAGGGGAGGAACAGTTACTCTTTGTAACCGAATAACTTTCAGTTGCGTTAATGAAGAGAGGACTGAAATACCTTTGAGAGTAGCCCGCTTAGAATTGTGATTTAAAATTATGAGAACCTTTAATTTATCCATTGATTGCATGAATGGTGGAAGAAAGTATTCACTTGCAGAAAAGTTCAAGATAAGCACCTTGGCATTAGGAAAGTTCATCTGACACCAATCCTTCTCCTCCATCGAACCTGTGTGGAAGGAAAAAATCTCAGCATTGAAATCACGCCCTGCATGCTTCTTCCACATTTTGGGAATAGAATCAGTTTCCTGAGGCACGATAAATTTTTCGTCTTTCAATTATAGGCTCCTGCTCGGTCCAATAGATAGCTAGGCCTTGTAATGCATCATGCTAAATTAATGAAAGCTCACCACTACAACCATAAGGATTCCCTAGGGTATCTTTTTGATTTTTCACCAAATTCACAAGATTTCCACTCGCAAGTTCTATTTAGATTGTGTAAACAACTGTCCATTTCAACTTATGAACATAAACACCCAAGTCTAATAATGGATCAGCAGATATTTTTCTAGCCTCTGGAAATATTCCCACGTCCAGAAAGCATTCTCGGACTTCTTCTTCCAAGATATCTATGCTTGTTGCCATTCGTTTTAGAATTTCTATTTCGTGATATTCAGAGATTGTTTGTCCTTGAGAAATTTTGTCCTTGGTAGTTATCCATGCTGCACGTGGCTGACCATGAAGAGACCTTCCAATCATCTTAAGAGCAAGAGGAAATCCTTTGCATTCTTCTATTACCTCTTTGACTAGGTTGTAATTTGCTGTTTCTAGAATGGACTTTCGATCAAATGCCGAAAAGCAGAAAAGGGGCACGACATCTTGCTCTATCAAACACAGAAAATCATACCGGTAATCAAATTTAACAACATTGTTGTTTCTAGTTGTAATAAGAGTTTTAAACCCTTTTCCTTCAAACAAAATATTTTCAAGATGATCAATTTCCCAAACGTCATCTAGCACCACCAAAGTTGGTTGAGGTTCCATTTGGCGAAGCCTTTGTCGCAGTTGTTGATGCGCATATTCGATGTCATGAAATTTAGGTCTTTTCTGGCGAACAATCTTGTCCCACATTCTCTCAAGAAGTCCCTTAAGGTTCAGTGATTGTGAAACTCTTTCAAAAACTATCATCTCTTTAAAATGACCTTTGACTTCATTATCATTGCAGAGGGCTAATGCCACAGTAGTCTTTCCACTTCCCCCCATGCCTATTACTCCAAGCAGTGGAGCATCATTGCACAAGAGACATTTTTTCAGCTCATAAACCAAACCCTTTTACCAATTTCTAATTGATACATATGATCTGCGATAAACTTAAGGTCAGATTCTTCCCTTATTGCGTCAATTTTGTGCCCAATCCCTTCAAGTTTATCCTCCATTTTGAGCTCAATATTCTCAAGGTTATGCTCTATTCTGTGCCCAATAGTCACAAGTTGATCCTACTGTACTCACAAGCTATGCAATTCGGAACAGATATGTGCCCAACCTTTCGTCTGAGTGAAATTGACAATATACAAATCCAAGCCTTCAATTTTATTTGCATACTTATAGCTCCTGAAGATATTCAAGCGACTTACCTTGGAACAGGCCTTAACCAACCTCTTACCCTCTTGCAGCTTCTAATAGAGTTCGCTGAGCAGCTTCTGGCTAGGTTGAGACAACTCTACACTACTCGCAAAGTTGTCAAGTAATACAGGTGTGATTCCTTCCAGGGTTTTTTGGAGGCATTTGCAATTATCCTTGCAAGAAAAAATTTTCTTCAACACATCTTTAATGATCCCCAGCAGCTCAAATGGTACAGCACTCACAAGTGATTGGATCACCAAACCCTCCGCCATTCCGATCAATCGATTGTTTTCAAAGACACTCAGAACTCAATATGGAAACTCAATGACTGAAATATTTATTTGAGGTTTCCACTAATATGGAATGCGACTATAAGAAGATGGATGTTAGAGAAACCATGAAAGGAATCTTCATGTGGAGTAGGCAGGAGCATAGCACATGCCACAGCACAAAATTTTCTTCCCGGAAGGAGATTAGCAAAAGAATCCAGATATTCACAAAGTAGTTGCTTCCCGAAAGGAGATTAGCAAAAGAATCCAGAAATTCACAAAGTAGTTGCTTCCCGGAAGGAGATTAGCAAAAGAATCCTAAAATTCAGAAAGTAGTTGCCGTTGTAAACACCTATTCAGCGTAGATGGTATGCTTAATTATATAGCCACGAAAGAGGCTCATTTGGCGTTTATAGGGTCTTCTGTGGTTATATGTGCACGCACCCCTTTCTCCTCGTGGGTTTGACCATGGAACCTTGCAGGAGGAAAACTTCACCGGCAGTGGGTACCACTTCAACCACATCAGAAAACCTAAAATATAACCCATTCATATGCCCATTCCACACTCTGCATGACGTTGTGGAGTGAAATTCTACAGTGGAGCTATTTGGCAATGTTGCTCACATTTACAATTTCGATCATTAATTGAAATATATAGCAAAACAGAAAACGACATGTTTCCATAATTCAAATTAAATTGCCAACGCAAGGTTAAAAACACATTTTCCAGTATTTATGCCAAAAATGGTACCGAAAAAATTCACTTTAACTTAATATCCATGGTGATTGTCTCATCTTAATATGGTCACGCTTTTATATAGCTCAACGCAGTTTTGGACTCTAAAATCTTATTTCCGTTGGAACTCGATCCTCACAAGATAGAGAAACTCAGTTGGCTTCAATTCTCTGTCTCTGTATGTTCCTCTTGACCACTTCTAAGGCAATTCCATATAATAGAGATTGGACTCCCCTTCCAATTCTTTTACAAATTAATATTCATGGTCCAAACAAACTAATGCAAAAGTTGATTAGTTGGATCAAAATAGCCCATTCCATAATTTCATGTTAACCTTACGCCTCCAACCATTTACTAATAGTTTGGTTCCTTCTCTTAGTCAATTATACTCCTAAAACATTGACAATAGCTTCATTTTCCCAAAACCCTCTAGTGTGCACAAAAAATAGATTCTTCAACCGGAAATGAATAGATAATTAAACTTTGACTCGGATTAAATCGAATATAGAATAAATGCATGGTCTTTGTTATACATTAATTTATAAAAACATATATCCAACAGAGTCCGTTATAGTAAATGCATGAACTCTTATTCATTAAACTAGTTTTGTGCATACACATGGTGAGAGGCATTCATTCTCTCTATGGCCCGATTTCCCATTTATTTGAATGTCATTTTATTTTCTCTTAATTTTAAATTGATCATATACAACTTTAAAAGAAAAGTAGCTCTGTGATTTATTCCTTAAATCTCTTATGCTTTTCAAGGTAGAATTTATTTTTCCTTAAGGACAAAATCGTTCCTACCCATACGTTTTCTAAAAATATTGTATAATAATTAAAATAAACAAAAAAATTTACAAATAAGGAATTGAAATTATTTTTCAATGTTGAAAACCCTTTTGGAGCTTTTCTCCTGCATCAGACTCCCATTGTAGAAAAATTTCATGAACTCCTGTTCATGTGTCATTATTTCTTGAATCCTATAGGATCCCAAGCTTATGTTGTAGTTGTCCATTATTCCCTACATGTTGTTTTCCTAGTGTTGATGTTATATTCACTTATCTAGGCTTCCAAATCCTATGTTGTTCTTTTCCACTTGCCTTGCTAATGCAAAGGTCCTTAGTCAATTGTACTTTGTTGTTGGTTGTCCTTTTCCTCTTGTTGTGCTTTCTCCTGGTCATTCTCTTCATCAACATCCAAAACTTGTCAATTTATTCATCTAACTTTGTCCTTGACTACTGAGATTTACTTTCATCTATTTCTTGCTGATGCATATCTTTCTTATGCATTAGAGTTTTAGAACTCTTAAAAAACATTGGATTATACATTTGCTTCATTATTTGTTGCTCATGCCTTGCAATTTACTCCATAACCTTGTTTGGCCTCATGGATTTTCATCTCCATAACCTTAGATACCCAATTTACATATTTGAAACATCCCTCATTAAAAGTAAAATGTTTTGCATCACATTTCACTATTTTGGGGACATTGCAATTGTTTCAGTTAAAGTTTCATGGTCATGGAAGCGTGGGGATTGTGCGCCAAACCTTGGTGAGTGTTTCACTATGTAAAATTATGTTGTACTCAACATTGGATAAATGTTATGATTGTTGATGATGCCTTGTAAGAGGGATTTTCCTATTATGGGGGGCTTAAAATCTTGTGACAAGGATTTGTCACAAGTGGTGACATCCCCATAATCAAGATTAATTATAGGGGTTGGTAGCCCTATATCAAGGATTTTTTACTTCGGTCGGCATGGTTGTAATAAGGAACTAGGGATGTCCCTATATCAATATCCCTATGGAACCCTATATCTAGCAAATGTACGACTTCATCAAAGTATGAGCATTTTCACACCCATTAAACGATTTGAGACGGCTGGGGTATTCTCTATATGGTACCAAAGCCTTCCAGGACTGGCCACTAATACTTGGCAAGGATTTTTTTGTAACCATTTATGTTTTCTTGGTAATTTAGTGCCCTCACTAACTACTTGTACAACAATATTTTCATGGTATTTAAACAAAATATTGGCCTGGGCAACAACTTGACTTGCAAGTTCCATAGTGGGACAAATGACAAGAACAAGAATAGGCGACATTTTATGACCTTGGAGGAATTTTGACTTCATTATCACCTCAATAGCAGAAAATATAAATGATATTGTCTTATCGGTGCAATTTTTAACCTTGGCCTACACATCCTTTCCTTTGAGAATAGATGGAAGAGTTACTTCCTCCACAATGGTCATATGCTCATATCCCACTGTGTTGGTTGCCTTAGAGTGTCAATGGTGAGATATTGTGCTAGTGAAATCTTGATTGGCTCAAATAATTAACATCCCCAGTAACCTTCACACTACTTGTTTTTGGATCTGCTTTTTCAATAGGACTCAACATTGGTTGCTTGTTCTCCACAAGCTTCATTGAATCAAATTCATCATATTCATCTTCAAACTTAGACTCATCTTCATCATCAATGATCTTTAGTGCTTGGATACACAAGGATTTAGAGCCTCTTTTGTTGAACAAATCACCTTTTCCTTAGCTGCCTCTTGCAGAGACCCCATTGCCTCTACAAGCAACATCCCTTTTTCTTATCATTTTGATAATTTTTTTAGGGTTTTTGAGATTTTTTCTCACCAATGACCTCCAATTTTTGTAAAAATCATAAATAAATAAAGTGATGAGATCCTAGGAGTTTAAACTATAGTGTTTTAAAAAAGTGGGAACATATGACATGAATCATATGAAGTGTTTATTTCCATAAAGCATGAGTGTAGAATTATTAACTTAAATGGTCTTTAACACAATCCCTCTAGATTTGTCTCTTCAAATGTGAGGGCACCCACTCTCATAAAGGACACGTTGGGAGTTTAAACTTTAGTGTTTTCAAACATTGGGAACATATGAAATGAATCATATCAAATGTTTATTTCCATTAAGCATGAGGGTAGAATGATTAACTTAATTGGTCTTTAACAAAATCCCTCTAGATTTGTCTCTTCAAATGTGAGGGCACCCACTCTCATGTCCGCATTTATTGATATTAGCCTTTAGGAAAAGATAAGAAAATATAAATTGGACTAATGTATCAATCCATGTGAACATGATACCCATTCGCCCTCTCACACACTCAATGTGCAAGCTTTGTCTCCTAAAGGACATGATTTGGGCAGTATATCAGTTGCCTCAAAAACTTAGGTTTGAGTCAATTCTTCATGCAACATGATACTAAGAAGTTGCTAAGTTGTCTCCTATTATTATGCTAAATTGTTCAACATCAGTTCAAAAATTCTAGATGACTCTCATGGTGTTGCAATGTTATTTAATCTTACAAGTTGACATACTTTCTTAGTCCCACAATGCTAAGAAACTTTCCTCAACTATTAATCCTAAAGAAGTCCAATAATGGGTGAACATGGATAGGCCAGCTTGACTTTTCTCACATGTCTTCCATCTCAATTAGACACTTATTTTGGGAACTCTTATACATTTACTATGTCAGTTTGACAAGGCCTAAAATGGGAAAATTAAATAACAAGTGTGTGCAAGCAGCAACACACTTGACTAGATTGAACTCAGCCTAGTCTTATAATGGATGTAAATTGTAAGGGCTTCTTTCCTAATTCAAAATCGCTGAAGATATATAAACTAACTATTTCATTTTTCCTACAATTCCAATAGTGCACATGGCAAGCTTCTCTGCAAATATATTTTGTTGCATATGGCAGGTCTCTGAATAGACTAAGCTTGTACTAGCATAACACAAACATGACCTGCAATTCACCACTGTGTTTTAGTTTCTGAACACTGTTGCATTATTGACTAACTAGTGAAGTAGCAACCATTGAATAAGTTTCAAGCTTTGGAGAAGTCACAATATATATTATAATTTTGTCTTTCAGATTGGCCTCTTGACCAATTTTTTGTAGGAATGCCTCTTATGAAAAAATAAGTTCTTTCCTAATAGGTTATGACCCTCTTGAAAATACCAGGTTCACTAGAACATTGGAAGAAAATATCTAATGCACACATCATGCTACCACTACAAGCCATTGTAGAAAATAGAAACCAAGGTGAAAAAGGATCTACAACTACATTTTAGACGTGTTACAGTGACAATACCTTCTTGAATGTCTATTCTCCAACATCCATAGCATTACCACAAATAATCATAGTTTGTATTTAACTCCAAATAATATACATTCCAATAGGAAGTTGTCAATCATATTTTTACCTTGTGGCAATGATTTTCCTTATGTCCTGCTCTCATTTTCAGTCAAAAACTAGATTTCCTATATTGATGACACTCCTACTATAATATGACCAACTATTAGACAACTATCTCACTGTAATTCTAGATAAAATGAGCATTGTACCAAAATAATAAAGAAACTGAAAATGATAGTAGATATTGCAGGTTAAGTAACTAAATAGGCAGTACGCATGATATGCTATTCCATAATTCACTACCTTTCCCATTTATAAAATAGTTTCTACAACAATTCTACTGCATATTAGTTCTTTATGTTGCTATTTATTGAGTTTTTGGCTCACACAGGGATTACAATCGACCTTTCCACAGGAGATACATATGGCTTATGCAATTGGCATACCATTGTTGTTACTGTAACTAAAATTTCATGATAAGAAGTTACAGTTGAAACATTGCATTTACTTTTTTTGGCTTACTAATTGTTATGTATGGCATATATAATACCAGTTGTCCATTGGGATTCATACGTGACCAAATGAAAAAGTATTTAACTGTTGCTAAATGAAAAAATGTGACATGCTAGGATTAGAGGGATTTTGTGCAAATTATAATGAAAAATAAAAAAGTGAAGGCCTACACCTCTAGTGTAGTGATAGTAGGGTTTCCTATTTATAATCGTCTAGAGGTATTATTATTATTATTATTTTGTTTCTTTCTAGCTGTTTTTCCCTGGTCAAGGTGTTTCTCAAGTTTTTCAGCTCTGAATGCTAAACACATTGCTTGATTTCTTGTAGTGGAAGCACCTCACATCTTATCATAGGTCCAAGATCTAGTTTTGGTACAATAGCGCAAATTATGGAAAATTTGGTAAGTGCCTGCTACTGAAAGCCTTGCCACTGTGACCCAAGTGCTATTTGGCGACAACTAGAAGGTTGGTGCATTGGGAAAAATAGAATGTTGTGTGTGTTGATGCTACACACAGGGCATCTTTTTGCAAGCCCTTTTTCCCATCATGTGCAAGAGCAATTTACATCTGCAAGATGCACATAGCATTCTCTTTGCCCAATAAAATAACCTTCTGGTGTTGCATGAGCTTCTAGCCTCTTTAGACTAAGGAACTGCCCAGAACTTTGTCACTCTTGGTTTGTATTTATCCTGTGAGTTTAATCTGATTGCAAGACTTTTTCCTTAACATTCCTTCTCAACGTTTTTGCCATAACCTCAGAGCTACTCGAGTTTGGGGTTTTTCCCTAGATATCTCTTGGGGTCTGGACCAACCTCCTGATCTGTTGGCAACATTTCTATACCTCCAGCAGGTATATCACTTATCATAAGCATTTTTGTTTCTCCAAAATGCCGTTACTCTCGCAGAAGGGTGCATTATAATTTAAGAGTCTTTCTCCCACAACTCAACATGTTGTGTGCAATGTGGTGCCTGTTGGGTGATTTCAATGGCTTATACAAATGAGTTATTATACAATGTTTCTAACCTCTTAGGAAGGAGCTACTTAGCGGTGGATGCCTCTTTGAAAATTGCTAGTATTGATTGTTCATTAGTATATTGAAAAATTCATCATCGGGGATTAATGTTTCAATTTTATCAAGTGTCTCTTGTTTCATATTCAACACAAGATGAAATATGCATGCACTCAAGTTTTTTGGAGCAAGGCTTTCTGGCTTGCCTTGAATATTGAGAACAAGTTACCAAAGAGATCCCTAAAGATGGAGCATCATTGACAAAAATTCAAGCTCCTCTCAATGGATGTTTTCTAATCCCTCTTCTTCTGCTCCTTCCCCTTGTCATCTTCATTTGTTTACAAGGCATGACAAAGATACCCATAAGTATAAATTTTAGCCCAAAATCAATTGTAATGATAGTGTAAATGTTACGAGAATATTATGATTATCACTAATGGTCTGCCCATTCTAATGAGGGATGTCTTAAGCAAAAAGTTCTCAACACATATTTCAGTGGCTGAGCAAAAGGAAGGAGAAGGTTAAAATGATTATAGTCAACAATCCCACTTACATAAGTGGTTGTTGTGGACTTCCAAATCCATGGTGTAAATGCCTCTGCTACTAAGTATGGTAATTCTAACAATTCAAAAAAATAAATGGAAAAACAATTCTAAGCCCACAATTAGTCTTAATCATCACTGACTACTTCAATTTAGACAAGGATTCTTTGTTTGCGAAAACCTATTACATTATAGTTAATGGTAGTGATAAAAATCTTTTTTCACAAGATCATGTGACTTTTCTTAATTTCCCTTCAAAATGTTAACCTTGGTCTAAAATTTTAGGGTTGGATAAAGGATAAGGAACCAATGCAAGTTATGAAGGTCCATCAATTCACTTTTGTTATTGACCACTCTTTGATAGTATTAAGTATGATGACACTCTTGTTCACTGCTGCGGTCTTATTCCTTGGAAGGTTTTATCAACACGATTGCCATGAAAACTATTATACACTGTATTGAAACTTCCCTATTTTTGCAGAGAAGTTAGCGTCATGCTAGTGACTAATTTGAAACTGTATTTTAGTGGAAAAATTCACTATTTTTTGGTGTAATAGTTCATAATTTATTCTAATATTTTTTTTGCAAGTGTACTAGTCATGATGATAAATGGGTGGTTTACTTCAGAGGGTTCTTAGTTCTTTCTGGATACGCTTTTCATCATTTGCTTTGAATACTTCTCTAGTGCTTTACCTTCATATTTTATCCCCTGCACAATTTCTCCTAAGGTCCATGTTGTTATGTTTAAGGTCCATGTTGTTATGTTTATTGGCCGTTTCTGTGGAAAATGTTTCCTGAGGTTTTTCCAGGTAAATCCAAATGCAAAAAAATACTATTTTACATATTGATATTTGTTCAAGACATTCTTGTGTGATACTTGAATTTCATAAATCTAGATTTCTATTTAGTTATCTATATCAATATATAAGAACAAGCCCATGGATTGTTCATATTTCTCAAACTGTGGAGTTGTTCCTTTCCTATTGCATGTTCTTTTATATTGTTATGTTGTGATTCAAATTTATAGTTGTGATTTTTAGTTATTCTCCTACGTAGGACATGCTTTGTTAGATTATATCAAAATTTATTCTTATTGTCTTTTTATTATGTATATTGAACATATTATTTCTAGCAACTTTTGATTTTCCTAGATTTTCTATTCCTTTGGTGTATCTTTGCACCTGTAGGGGAAATTTCTAGTTTAAAT
The DNA here is from genome assembly GCA_034641835.2 of Pinus albicaulis. Lineage (NCBI taxonomy): Eukaryota > Viridiplantae > Streptophyta > Pinopsida > Pinales > Pinaceae > Pinus > Pinus albicaulis. Next base: position 104,941 of record JAXQQM020075625.1, on the reverse strand, counting down.
GCTAATTCTTTAAAGGGTTCTAGCTCAATGGAAGAGCACCTGCTTTACAAGCAGGAGGTTGGTGGTTCAATTCCATCGTGCCCTGATATTCATAAGGAATGACGACAATCAGTTTTTGGTGACGGATGCTCTTTTGACCATCACCAATGAGCTTATGGTCACATTTTTTGACCCTCACCAAAATATGAAATGGTGACAGTCAACGAATGCCACCATATATATGCATCAATAGTGACGACCATTAAAGGTCCGTCAGCATAAATCGTTGTTGTTGATATGAAATGGTGAGGGTCATTGTTTGTCATTATAGTCATTATTCGTGATGGACCTTGATGTCACCAATGATTTTATGGTGACGGTCAATGAACGTCGCCATATATATGCACTAGTAGTGACGGCCATGAAAGGTCCATCACAAAAAATCGTTGTTGTTCATATGAAATGGTGACGGTCACTATCTGTCACTATAATCAATATTCGTGACGGACCTTGAATGTCACCACAACACATACTTTCGCCACCTTGGTGATATTCAGTTTTTTGGTGACGGAGGTGATTGTCCATCACCATTGCTCATATGATATGGTGACGGTCACTATCTGTCACTATAAATCATTATTGGTGATGGACCTTGAATGTCACCACAACACCTATACTTTTGGCGATGCCACTTTTGGTGATGTTCAATTTTTGGTGACGAAATCTCTTTTGACCCTCACCAATGAGCTTATGGTGACCATTTTCACCCCTCACCAATGTCCTTTTTTCTTGTAGTGTGTGTGTTAGGGTCATAAGTTTTATTGTCAAATGTTTTTCCTTATCCTTTAATTTTCAGTTTTGAGTAGTTGAGCCTAGGACTACTATTTTTTTCATAGCCTCTAGATCATTGTTTGAAATATTTGAGTTTCTTACCTGAAGGGTTCATTCAGATTATGAAAGAGTGTCAAGTTAATGGGAGTCATGGCCGCACATGTTTTTTTCATGTCAAGTCAAAAAGGGTGTTACACCATTTTTTGGTCATCTAACCTATTATCATTAGACGAACCCAAGTACACCATGTAAGACCAATTTTACCCTAAGTAAAATTGCTTTCACCATGTGAAATAACTTATTTGTTTGTATTGCTCGATCATATTTAACCCAAAACAACAAAATTAATTATATAAATCCTTATTTATTTAATTATTTTCTAAGAATAAGTTAGTTAAATCATTATTTAAATAATATTTTTAGTTAAATTTGACTAAATCATCCATAAATGATTAAATAAACCATTATTTGTTTAATTATATTCCCATAATTTCCCTAAAATAATAATTAAATAATTTATTTATTTATTATTTATAAATAAAGGAATTGACCCAAGTCAAAAATCCTTTTCCCTCCAACAAATATAATAAAATATTCCTAAAGGGTGGTTCTAGAATTCGATTAATAATATTTTATTCATGCACCGAGTTCTAGACCGCCCTAATATTTTGTTATAAGTAGAAGGGTTTTCCCCATTCTTTAGTCACCTCCATTGTATTAGATCACTCTGGATCTATACTTGGTCACATTTTCCATTTTTACCTTGTGAGCTCCCATTGAGTTCTATGTTTGTCTGGGGTTTTCTACACCAATAAGAGAGAGGAATTTTAGATCTGAAACACTGAGGAATTTCAAGAACCCATCCCATTGAGGAGAACCAGAAAACACCTTTCTTATTTTCCTCTCAGGTGCCCCCTTTTTAATATAATATACAAAATTATTTCAAATACATTGTTCTTGTCTTGTCTATTGGATGCATGGAGCCATATTTTACTTTATCTGCTTAATGTCTTTTATGATTAGATATGGATTTGTGCAGCATTATTTGGATCACCGAATTAAATATGTTTGGCAGCCATAATCGATGTTAGGGCTATTTGTTATGCATATATAAAGTGGCCTTTTACGATGAAATATTCATACTAACAATTGGCGACTCCACACAGGTTTTATTTTGCGACCACTATCATTTTATATATTCCTGCATATCCAGTTGTTTCAGACCCTAGGGTTTCTCTTCAGTTTCCTGTTTTCCCTATTTTTATGGTGCTTTTCACCTCTAAAACCCTCAAACATTCAATTTTTTAAGTTCCGTGTGTTTCTGGCCTTATTACGCAGGTGACAAACATTAGCCACAGCTGAGACGACAACTTTTTCTGAAATCTACCGCCGCGAGACCCAGATATGCAGGTCCAACTTATCAGCCCAAAACCTGTGACCTGGCCTTGAGGTCGCACTTTTCTGCCCCAAACCTGTGACCTGAACTGAGAACAGGTCAGAACCTGCGACTTGCACTTTTTCTGCAATTTTCCAGCACTTTTTCTGGGTTTGTCTGAAGCTTCTGTCAGGGTTTTCCAGAGTCCGTCTCCACCTTTTTAGACCTGTTGCTGAAATGTTTCACTCAACTAAGTGGGAATCTTGCCCCTTAGGGCTCTAGTACCCTCCACTTTCTGTGGGAGAGTTCTTGCTGTTTCAGAAGTCCGAATTTCCAGAGTTTCAGCCTTATTTATTTCAAATCTGATACCTCACTTTTAGATCCCTTTAGATCAGCTCTTATCCCTTTCAAATCACCTCATATAGTTTTTTTTGGGTTCATTTCTAGGGCTGCCTCCTTGTCCCCTCTACTGTTAGTTGAGCCCCTCCTTTTTAGCAGCAACCTTGCTTCTGCCTCTTTGCTGTTCTCTGCACCTCTTTTCAGCAGATTTCTCCCTTAGATCCCCGTCCCTCCCGACCTCAGATCTATTGGCCTCTTTTTAGCATGCTTTGCTTAGATTTTTTCCCCTTATAGACTTGTTTTGAGAGACCTGCATTTTTGGGTTGGATTGATGCATTGTTAGATGTTAATTTTCCATTCTTTCAGTCTTGTTTACTGCAGATTTATTTTCAGTTACGCAGCAAAATTTTTCTTTTACTCTCAAAACATCTGGGTTTAATCAATTAAAATTAACGCACGCCACACACTGACCCTAAGCGAAGAAGAGCCTTGTTAACACCACCTGGAAAATACTTTAAAATCAATTGACACTGCACCTCTCTACCCTTGTTTCGACATTGACCTCACTTGATTTTTCCCCTCCCTGCCCTTGTCATTTTTCTTCTTCCTGTCATCATTGCGCCTCCAAGGAGTTTGTCCTGGAGACTTCTTGGCCTTCACCCTCAGTTTCTAGTTGGTCGACTTCCTCCTTCCCGTCGTCATCGAGTAAGTCCTCCCCCAAGTTTGCACTCTGACTCTTCCTCTGATTGTTCCGATTCTCCCCCTACTCCTGGTTCTCCCCCTATTACCTTCACCATGTCTAGTTCAGGACCTAGCACTAACCCCAGTTCTACTGCTGGGTCCGTTTCCAGTGGAACCACTATGGGACCTACCTCGACTGCCCCGTTTCTCCCTTATATTGCCGGTCTTAGTCTCCCCGACTTCAATCAGCTAATCAATGATCCTATTCACCACGATGTCAGTTCACCTGCTACGCCAACCAAGCTCCCCTCCGACATTCCCAAGTTCGAAGGCCTTGCTAGTGCAGATCCCTCCAACCATATATGATCTTTCCACATGTGGTGTTCCTCCAATTCCATCACCAATGACTCCATCTGTCTTCGATTGTTCCAACTCACGCTTACTGGCGAAGCTTCTAAATGGTATGTTGATCAAGCCACCTCTTCCCATACCACCTTTGTGACCATTTCCCAAGCCTTTTTATCTTATTTCCAACTCCCTCTTTGATACGACACTGGTACTGAACTCTTGACTTCTTTTCATCAATCCTCTTCGACCCGCCTTTCCACTCATGTCCAGGAATGGCGACGAAGATGGAGCTTATGTCACACTCCCCCCTTTCAAGATCGGGTTTATATGGACTGGTTCCTTTGGTCTCTCTTACCTCCCATTGGAAAATATGTCGCATCCCATTTTCCTCAAACTGAAGAAGCCGCCCTCCAAATAGCCTTGAAATATGACCTTATCTATGCTCAATCTGGTTATGTTTATACCGTCCTTCCTGACCTCCCCGAGCCCGGTGGCCCTAATGCCTCAGGGGAATCTCACTCTACTGATGGTATCATTGGAGATCTGTCACATACCTCTGCTCAACCTCTTCTGGGATATGGTTTCCCTCCAAGCGGGGTCAGCCCCTCCGGCACTTTTCCCCCTCCAGGTAGCATGTATCCAGGATATGGCATGCCTCCTCATTTTTTCCACACTCCTACTTACCTCAATTTTTCCCATCCTACCCCTTATCCGTACCCATAGCATGGTGTCCCATCTCCTCCAACATTTGGACCTCCCACTCCCTTGCCTTCTCCACCCTCGCAACCACAATTACTACCCCCTCCAGGGCAAGTATTTGCATAGCAGGGGGCAAATAATATTCTTCCTTCTCAAAGAAAGAGGAAAGGCAATCAATCTGCTTCTAGTAATCATGGATCCAATCCTTCAAGTATTGACTCTACCACTGCTAACCAACCATATGGCTCTCATCCCAAGTCGGACAGGCCGCTTCGAACCAGTAAGCCCTCTTCATGTTGCGGTGTTTATGGTCACTACACTCACGATTGTCCCGTATTACCACAAATGCGGCAGATGTGGGAGTCTCATGCCACCGTGCGGGGACAACAATCCTCCCCTACGACTACTTCTCAACCCGCTGTGTTTACTGATCCTTTCCCTCAACAAGGATTCGTGGCTACTCAACGACCTCATGCCCTGGTAACCACCCAACCTTCCCCTTCTAGTTCCTCTGATTACCAGATTCTCATGATGGCCTCTGACCAACCTCTCACCGTCGACCTTAATCTTCAAACTCGGTCTCATCAGTACTCCACGCCTCTCGTTTCTTTTGTCTCCGAGTCCCCATATTCAGGTCCTACAGAGCCTCTGTCGACACCCAATGGTCCCTTGCAAATCCCTCTGCCCAAAGCTGAGGGTCATACCAAAATTCCTAAGGGCCCATTACGCCGAAATGCTGCCTCTGGTCGGGCTGCCCATTCATACAACATAGTAGACGATCTGGCACAATATCATGCTACCATTTCAACACTGGAACTCCTCCAGTCGTGTCCTTTTCAAAAGAAGGCTCTACTATCTTCCGTGGGTGTTGTAGATCCTGCTGATGACCAATTAATTGTTTTCGATGCCTGTTGGTTACACCATCCCCCCCTTCCTGCTTCTGTTGCTTTCCAAATCCCAGTCAAAATCTGAAATGCCAATGTCACTCGGTGTATTATTTATGAGGGGGTATCTACCTGGTGATGTCCGCTTTGGTTTGGAAACAACTCGGATCTCCTGAGCTAGCCCCTTCCACAATCACCCTTCGTGCGTGGGATGGCCATACCTCCCAACCCATTGGCCTATTCCGTAACTGTCCTATCACCCTTGTAGGAAAGACTGTTTGTGTCGACGTTGAAGTTATCGATGCCCCTCTTGACTACAACATTCGTTTGGGGCATAGTTACACCAATGCCATGTCTGTCGTCCCATCCGCAGTCCACCGCAAGATGTTTTTCCCTCATAATGGAAAAATTGTCACCATTGACCAGTTGACGTATCATGAACCAAAATCTCAGACCTCCCCTGAGTCCACCAACTCTACTGTCACCAATAAGCAAACTGTTGATTCTTTGATCAGTGTTTCCCTCGGCGTCTACAAAGGCTCCTCCTTGCTTGGAAATTTCCTAGGTCCTCCCCCTCCTCCTATCTCTGATCCTAGCTTAGCGAATGTTTGCATGATGCAATCATCTCAGGCTTTCCTACCATAGCCTGCTTCGGCTAGTCAGCAACCTCAACCTCGTCCACCACACCCTTCTCCTATCCCTTCGCCTCAGCCGACTGACCCTCTCCCACCTGGCCCTTCCCATCCCCCTCACACTCAGGAACCTCCCTACCCTCCTGAGTCGGTTCCCTCAGGTCTCCACCATATGGGAGTCATCCCTCCTAGCCATTACCCCGCTGGTCAGATACCTTTCCTTGGTCCCACCCCCAGAGTCTATTCGGTTCCCATCATGGCCACCCTTTCCCTCCCTAATTTAACGTTGGGAATACCATTATGGTATATTACTCCTCCAGCCGAGACCCCACCGGGCCACCCCAAACCATACATTCTTGTGACGCCCGTGCAACCGATTCCCTTTGCTCCTCCCATCGCTACAGTGCCCCTATCCCCTCCACAAGATCATCCTCATGTTGTGACAGCTACGGGCAAGAAAAGAAAAACTCGCAAGGGGGCATCCAAAGACAAGGCCACTGCACCCGACCCTACCCCTCCTCCACCCACCAAGCCTTGTGCCTTTTGTGATGGTATCAGTCATGCCACCCATACTTGTCTTGAGTTGCCCCATATCCAACCCATGGTTAAAGTCGCATTCCTGAATCTACGGTCCCTAAAACCTCTATTTCTTCCTCATCCGCAACCAAGAACGCAAAGACTCTTCGCACCAACAAACCGTGTGCTCTGTGTGGTATCCATGGCCATTATTCTCACCATTTTCCTCACCTCACGCATTACCGAGCCTCCTTAGAGGCCATTCGCGAGTACGAAGTTGAACAAAATCAATCCGCCTCTCCCATCCCTACTCAGTATGCGTCTGGTTCACTTGAGGATTCCCTTGCTACCATTGACATTCCTCCCCCTGATGTTGAGATGTCAGAACCTGCTGCCTCCCTCCTATACCTATCATCATCCACACAACCCTCGAAGTGCATTCCCTCTGAATCCACTCCATCTATTTTGCTTGATTCCCCTTCAGCAACATTCTTGGGCTCTTCATGCTTTGACCATCTTTTTACTCGTTCTTTTGTCATTCCCCCTAATGACCCATATGAGAACCTCTCTTCCCATACTGATGATTTAGGTAGCTTTTCCGCGTCATGTGGTTTCCTCAACCTTTCCCTTTCTTCCCATAATCCCGATGATACCATCCCTATCTATTATTTCCTTCGCAGCATGAGTTCCCGCTCTTCCTCCCATAGTTTTCATTCATCTCCCTCTAGTCGATATATGAGTCCTAGACTTCCTACCCCGACTACTCCCTCCCATAGTTGTCATTGGATGTCTACCCTATACTCACGTTGCCATCATTATTCTCCTTCCTCCCATTTCTTGTCTTGTGACACTATTCCACTGGCCCTCTCGTCCACACATTATATTGGCTATGCTGATGGGGCAAGTCACTATTCTTAGAATCTCGCCTCGGCCACATGGGCCATCTTTACCCCCTTCCATACCCTCGTTCTTGCAAATGGGTTCTGCATTGGTAATGCCACCAATAATCAAGCTAAATATGATGCCATACATGGTCTCTTAGTTGATTCCCTCTCTCATCACATCCTCCATCTGCGCGTTCGTGTCGATTCCCTGCTTCTTGTCTTACAACTTAATGGTGTTTATCGTGTGCATAACCCTATCCTGTTTAGAAAATATTTACGAGTGAAACTTTTGATACCTGAATTTAGATTAATTAATTTCAACCATATACCTAGAAGTCAAAATCACTATGTAGATCAAATCACAAATCATGTTCTAGACTGGAATTTATCACACACAAGACAATAACATTTAAAAACCATAAAAAAATGCATATAAATCATATATATCATATAACATGTCTTTTTAGAGTCCATCTACTCTGAAACATGTGACATTCCCATAGCATGGTCCAAAAAAAAAACTACAAAAATGGGGGGCACCACTTGCCCCTACATAGACACTGGGGGGCGCCACCTGCCCTACATCTAATCACTCTCTAGAGGATCCCGAGCCAACAGCTCTGCTCCTGTTCGTAGATCATGCACAGTCTGACCGGCCATCACCATGCGTCGCATGATACCTCGCCATTCTGAGGGTAGCCCAATACATAACTCTATGTACTGGTTGTCTAAATCCTGCCAACCACGCTCTGACACACTGGTCAACAGCCCCTCACATCTATGACGGATGTTCTCCAATAGAGTGGCCATATCCTCGTTCTATGTCGTCCTTTATCCACTTGCACCTGTAGCTCCTGCTGCTGCAGGTCATCCCATATGTCCAGCTGGTTTTACCGAAGCTATATCTGCATTCCAAAAAGTATAAGGATTAGTACCATGAATACTAGTCGCAAACTCTAAAATTCACATAACAGATTAGTTGCTTGTCACTTACCATCGGGCCCCCATACTCGACCAGGCGGCAGTGGCAAATCCGGATCTCCCCAATAACTCATCCCACTATAGGGATAGTCGTCTATTTACAATGGCATCTAATCCCAGTGGGTGAAGAACTCTGATCGGAACACCCGTCCTACAGCCCCTCCCCCTCCTCTACACAGTAGTCATCCCCACCGATGCATCCGGGGCTCTCTCGAACCCCCATCAGGTAACTGTATACGAGGTCGTAAGGTCGGGATCTTCTCAAAGAAGAAAGAGCACAATACCGTCCCATAGGCACAGTCATGATTCACTTGCCACTTACATAGTGACAACTATCGTTTCACCGACACCAAGATCATCGGGGCCCACCCATAGTAGGTCCAACCCAACAAACTCTCTACAATCATCATCTACCCTCCAGTGATGTGATGGAATGCCTGGCTACCCAAGATCCGCAACACTGCTGCTACCACTTCTCGAGTCTCCAACCTCTCTAGATCCCCAATCGATATCTAAGTCCCTTTGACTCGGACACCTGGTCAACAATGTCAATCAATAAACTCCATGATGTTACACCCCCACGGTAACACTGGCTGTGTATTTCCCACCATCCCTAATGGTGGGAGACCAGTCAGGAAATACAGATCCTGGACTGTCAGCTCAATCCTGTGCCCTTGCACTATAAACACCTCATGGTCTGGATCCCAATAATTGATAATCTGAGCCAACAAGGGCTCACGAACCCTCATCAAAGGGTTCTCCACAAATTTCAGAACCCCAAACCTAGCCAATGCATGACAGACACCCTGATCCTCTTGGATTTCCGTCCTTAATGTACCTAGGTCTCTCTCTCTCCACTTGATCTGTATATCTGACATATTTGCACAAAACCATCATTTTTTTCAGTCTACAGATACACAAAACTACATTTACTTACACCAAAACTAAATCTCAACCCATAACAGCACTGAATCCACCCCCATCTAACAGGTCACACTTTTTGGCAAAATCCTGGGCCAGGTCGCACTTTTCAGGCCCAAACCTGCATCCCAGGTCGCAGTTTTTGTCCCAAAAAGTGCGACCCGACCGTAATGATGAAGTCATAACAGTTACTGAGATTTAAAACCCTAATCTGAACTTTGAATCCATCAAAAACAAAGAGTAGGATTAGGCCTCTTACCTGCACCTGACGGATCGCGATTCCAATGGTCGATTTGTCCGCTACGATCGTCGCAATATTTAGGACCTTCTCTCCTCTCCACATTCACCACAACTCCACAAAAAAATGAATGATTTTGGAGGGAAAATGCCTTATTAGAAGAAAAACCCCTATTTTTTCTTTCGCCCGCTGCAACCAAATCGTAGCCCCATTTGACACACTGTCTGCACCATTTGAAAGCTCTCACCGAGCACTCAAATGGGTGTCCATTAGTTTTTCATGTTTTGATACTTCACCAGGACACATTTTTTCCACGAGGGGTCCCTTCATCTATCCTTCCAATCGGAATTCTTCACTTACAATGCTTGTAGTTGAGGCACCACTTTACCTCTTTACTTGGCTTTGTTCATGTAAATTTTTGTCATTAGATACCCTATTGTACTCATGTTTTTATGGTCCCCCATTAGACCTTTTCTGTGTGGCAGCACCATCGATTCGCCCTTGTTTAGAGCATTCGAGTTGAGTCATCATCCGTCATGGAGTCTATCTCGAGCCCCTTTATATCCCACTATAGTCCTCCATCCTTCATCACTTGGTCCCTCTCTCATGTTGCACATTATGGCCTTCAGTACCATTGTCACCTATCCTCCCTAATATTGTGTCAGTTGCTGCCAAGCCATTCATGCCCGTTATGCTCTAACAAGGGAAGTCGTCCATCCACTACTCACTATCCCTCATTTCATTATCATCATTAGTGTCTGTCTTTCAGTCGCTCTACTATTTTCTCTCGTGCCTTAGTTGGGGTCGCCTTTTCACCTCACCTATGGCGGACCTACTTCTGTCGACATTAGCTCATTTACTCCAGAATCGAGGTCTAGGGGGAAGTGTCCCTTGGTTCGAGATCTTTTCAGCATGATCGTGATCTATACACTTGATAGTCCAGTGATACAGCAGCATCTATTGGTGATTCCCAGGTGTGTATGAGATGTCTCAACCCTCACGAGGGGGTGGCCCTACAAGTAGCCCCCCACATGCCCGGATGACTTCTTCATTTTAGCCCTTGGTGCAGCTCCTCCCATTTGATGATATTGGCTTTACCGCTTGCAACGCCTCTTCGATTTGCATGTATCAGTCAGATTTTGCAAGCCCTTCCCCGTGTGTACGGGGCATTTGGGTGTATTTGTATCTCATGTACTAAAATATTATTGTATAAGTCTTGATGGTTATTCCAGGCATATCAAGTATGTGGGATCCATCATTCTATTTTTCTGGCTCCTATTTAAGCCAACATATTCTTCATGGTTCGGTTCCTTGTTTACTGGACTTCCTATTCTTTGTACTTTGTCTCAGCGGGCATAGGTATGCCTCCCCCACCACCCTTAGCACAGGTACCACTTCATAAACTAGAGACTTGTTGCACCTGTAAGTCTGGTCTCCTCAGGGTCTAGTCCTTTAGCACATTAGACTACCTTACATTTATCTCTATCAATTCCCTATTGATGTCTAGTGATTGAGTTCTTACAACGTACTTAGGTCATCTGATTTTCTCCTAACACTCATACGTTGGGGGGAAATCTGTTACACCATTTTTTGGTCATATAACCTATTATCATTAGATGAACCCAAGTACACCATGTAAGATCAATTTTACCCTAAGTAACATTTCTTTCACCATGTGAAATAACTTATTTGTTTGTATTGCTCAATCATATTTAACCCAAAACAAGGAAAATAATTAAATAAATCCTTATTTATTTAATTATTTCCTAATAATAAATTATTTAAATCATTATTTAAATAATATTCTTAGTTAAATTTGACTAAATCATCCATAAATGATTAAATAAACCATTATTTATTTAATTATATTCCCATCATTTCCCTAAAATAATAAATAAATCATTTATTTATTTATTATTTATAAATAAAGGAATTGACCCAAGTCAAAAATCCTTTTCCCTCCAACAAATATAATAAAATATTCTTAAAGGGTGGTTCTAGAATTCAATTAAAAATATTTTATTCATGCACCGAGTTTTAGACCGCTTTTTGTTATAAATAGAAGGGTTTTCCCCATTCATTGGTCACCTCCATTGCATTAGATCACTCTGGATCTATACTTGGTCACATTTTCCATTTTTACCTTGTGAGCTCCCATTGAGTTCTATGTTTTTCTGGGTTTTTCTACACCAATAAGAGAGAGGAATTTTAGATATGAAACGCTGAGGACTTTCAAGAACCCATCCCATTGAGGAGAATCGGAAAACACCTTTCTTTTTTTCCTCTTCAGTGCCCCCTTTTTAATATAATATAAAAATTCTTTCAAATACATTGTTCTTGTCTTGTCTATTGGATGCATGGAGCCATATTTTACTGTATCTTCTTAATGTCTTTTATGCTTAGATATGGATTTGTGAAGCATTATTTGGATCACCGAATTAAAGATGTTTGGCAGCCATAATCGATGTTAGGGCTATTGTTATGCATAGCTAAAGTGGTCTTTTACGACGAAAGATTCATACTAACAAAGGGTTTAGTCATTTTTATATCAGAACTATATAAATTGAGCTCATTTGTAGTCAGAGTTCTGATGGTTACAAGGTATGGCCATTTGAAACATCCTACAATTTTATCCCTCATTCTTATTTACCCTATGCTTATCCATTTCACCTCATATTTCCCTATTTACCCATTTACCTTCCATTCATCCCCCTTAATATAAATTTAAATCCTAAACCATTCCCATATACGATTAACCTATCATCATATTACAGCCATTTTATTCCCCCCTTTCATTCTAAACCATTCCCTATATTAACATCATCATTTCCCATACTGATATCGTATAACCCTCATGCATAATACCTCATTCTCATATATAAAACTCCCATACCAAAGGGATATCATACACCTTATACTTAATCATTACCTATGTTGTGATTGACATGCCAAGTCAGGTGGAGGACTCCAAAACATTAGGTCAAAGAATCACAATGCTACTTAGATTTGTTCGCTGCATAGTGTTGTGCATACTCTGTTTTTTATACCCTTTCGAAATGAAAATTCCGACCATATAAAGGCCAATTATGGAAAAATGAGACAATTTGTTCTTAAAAAAATACTAATGTATAAAAACCTCTTCCAGTTTCCACACAGGTGTCACAAATTAGGCATTATGAATGCATCTCTAAATCTCATTTTTCATAGTTTGTAAATTTCATGTTTTGAGCCATGGTTTTGCAGAGAATTTTGTGATAATATGGGGAAGGATTTCGAGAAATAGAGAAACATATTTATTCCCAACACTATAAAATAAAATAACCTTCTTTATTTTTGAAAAATATGTTACAGTTTGAGAGATATACCCAAAACAATGTGTGCTACGCAGGTGTTGCGCAGGCGTGACACATGTGTTGCGCAGGTGCTATGCCATGCTTGCCTACTAAGTCTCACTCATGGTTTGGAGCTTCCAACTGTTAGATATTTGAGAGGTTATCTTGATTTAAACCTAGATTCCATCTCATCCCAGCTTTCATCGAAAATATGTTAACCATAAAGGAATGATGACTTTGTGCGACCCAGTCGCTGCACGGAGCTGTTAGTTCACTGGAAACTTTTCTATGATTTTTGTTGTTTCTATTTTCTTTACTCAGTATGTATGAGATTTGAAGATAAAATTGTTGCAAATATGTCATTTCTTTAGGGTGAAGTTAAGTATTTTAGGATTTCCTTTGTTATTTTTGAAAAAGGCTGTAAACAACTATAATGTTTCTATTTTTTAGTTATGATGTTTCTACTTTTCCAGTTGCTGTTGATCCTCTCCATGGATCGAACATGTTTTTTATGCAACTTCCTATTACACTATGATATTTTGCCTATATAATGAGCACATGTTCAAAGGACACTTTGAGTTTCCATTTTCAGAATTTTCCTTTATATCTGGCGCAGCTGAATAAAAGCATAATTCGTGCATTCCTTTGCTTGCTTGGCTACACTAGAGGGATAATTTTCCATAATTGTATATATATATTTAGTACGTGGGTTATTATCATCAGGATTTGAAGACCGAGGTGAAGGCCCTAAGATTTCGATGATCTACAACCATAATTAAGTTAAGTCAGTCAGTAGTGAATGTTTCAGTATGTTAGTCATACTTCTAGTTTTCATTTTTTAGTTTACTCTGTTTCCTAATGGATAAGGCTACTAGTCTGCATTTTTTTCTTGGCACCTTGCTGGGAGGGTGCAATCCCCATTGGAGCCAATGTTAGGGTCATAATTTTAACTTTCATTTTTTTTCCTTATCCTTTAATTTTTATATTTGAGTAGTTAAGCCTATGACTACTACTAATGTCATAGCCTCTAGATCATTCTCTGACATATTTTCATTTCTTATATGAAGGGTTCATTCAAATTCTGAAAGAGTTTCAAGTTAATGGGAGTCATGGTTGCGCATGTTTTTATCATGTCAAGTTAAAGGGGGTTTAGTAATTTTCTATTAGAATTGTATAAATTGAGCTCATTTACAGTTAGATCTATGATGGTTACAAGGTATGGTCATCTGAAACATCCTACAATTTTATCCCTCATTCTTATTTAACCTATGCTTGTCCATTTCACCTCCTATTCCCCCATTTACCCATTTACCTCCCATTCATCCCCCTTCATATAAATTTACATTTTAAAACCTTTCCATATACCATTAACCTATCATCATATTACATTCATTTTATTCCCCCCTTTCATTCTAAACCATTCCCTATATTAACATTACCATTTCCCATACTGATATCCTATAACCCCTGTGCATAATACCCCGTTCTCATATATAAAACTCCCATACCAAAGGTATATCATACCCCTTATACTTAATCATTACCTATGTTGTCATGCACATACCAAGTTAGATGGAGTGTTCCAAAACATGAGGTCAAAGCATCACAATGCTACTTAGATTTGCTCACTGCACAACATTACAAATAATTTTTTTTTTACACCCTTTTGAAATGACTATTACGACCACATAAAGGAAAATTATGGAAAACTAAGAGATTTTGTTCATAAAGCCATGCCAAAATACAAAAATACCTTCCAGTGTTCACACAAGTGTCACAGATTAGGCATTATAAATGCATATTTAAAGCTCATTTTTCGTATTTTATTTTTTGTTTTGAGACATGGTTTTGCAGAGAATTTTGTGAGAATATGGGGAAGGATTTGGGGAAAGAGACAGAGGTCTTTATTCCAAACAATATCATATAAACTAACCTTCATTTTTGAAAAATATTTTATGGTTTGAGAGGTAAACCCAAACAACGTGTGTTATGCAGGTGTTGCACATACCTTGCCTACTAAGTCTCACTCATGTTTTGGAGCTTCCAGTTGTCAGAGGTTTTAGAGGTCAGCTTGCTTTACACTTGGATTTTTTCTCAGCCTAGATTTCACTGAACATGTGTCATCCATAAAGGGAAGATGACTTTATGCTATCGAGTCATTGCGTAGAGCTATTAGTTCACTTGCAGCTTTTGTGATTTTTTCTAACTTCTCAAAGTAGATTTCTTCCTTCAATGTCATGTTGTGAAGTGTTCCTCTTTTGAGACTTATTCATCGAGCACAGGCCATCCATCATTTTCATCATTCCTTCATAAAGTGATCCATCAATCTTATCATCTAGTATAGCTTCATGTCATGCTACTATCTTCATACCATATTTTTTTAACGATCTTTCATTCTTCTATATGGTCATCAACAGTCGAAGACATATACCTCCCTTTGGAAACCCTACATAAGCGTATCCAGATATTATTCAAAAATAAGAAATGGATACTTCAATAAAAATTACCCTTGTGATGGTCTTTCATCATGAAATCTTCCTGTAGATATCAACATCCTTCATACATGTTCACAAATCTCCCAAAATTATTTATTATCGAGGTCTGTATCTCTTCCATCAGATACTTCATATTTATCCGGGAGATCTTTCTAGTCAAATCATATTGGCCTTCTTGGATGTTGATTTCTTCTCCATGGTTGAATATCTTCACAATATCTTCATTTCATCACACATATTTATTAATAACTTCCAATTAGAGTTCCTTGATTATAGTTGGCCATGTCATAGTCCATAAGAGGACATATTATGTTTATTTCATCTAGTATGACTTTATGCTTCAATAAACATAGAGGCTTCGATAAACACATCCATTGTTGAATAAGATAGAGTCTTTGATAAACACATCCCATCACAATATTTTTTCTAATATTAAGAATCTGTCCATACACGAGGCCAATTTTTGTTTACTCCCTTATTGATTATTCTAGGTAAATATACTATTTTCAACCTCCAATAGGCAAGGGGGAGCAATTGTTTCTTGAAATTTTTCTGCATCTGCATACAACCTTCAAATATCACCCTTATTCTCATCAATTAAATTGATAATATTAAAGTCACTTCCAATAAACCATGGAGAGGGATCTATTAGGGAATTTTTTTGCAATATAGAATTAAAAATCCATGGCTTATCATTTATTAAATTTAGGCGAGCACGTTTGACAAGTGATAATATTCTTCTGATACTGCAATCTAGAACTTGAGTGTCAAAATTCTAAATGCAGTGAACATATTGATGAATAAAATCTAATGATCATCCCATATAGTAACTAATACTCTATAGAACCCATGGTCATCTATTTCCATTGTTTAACATTTCTACCTCAAGTTGTTTTTTATTCTTTCTGAGGCCTCCCTTGAAATTTTAGATTCATGGATAATCATTATTGTTAGTTTTTCATCCATCCATTTGTCTCTCAAGTGAGATTTTATTCTCTTCCCCATGCAACTTACTTGAATCCTTTCAGGGACGAGGGATAAAGTGGAAAACGGGTCACATGAACATGCACAAGGCACATAAGCGGTCAAAACTTAGCATTTTTGATACGACTGCCCTCCATGACCAAACCTGAATCAACCTAGCTAGACACATTTCCTCAGGCGCCCTCACATGACCCAAACTTGTTTCTTATCTTCCCCATGCAACTTACTTGAATCCTTTAATGAGTGTGTGTGAACCCCAAGGAACTGTGATTTCCACTACCTGAGTTCAATCTGGCTACTACATATATATAATTCAAATAATTTTTTCCTTGATAAATAAACTTGATGTTCTTGGAGAGTGAAGGGATATTTACCTTTCCATTCATTCGTAATTTATGGTACATTTAAGGCATCTAAATCCATGTCTTCAACCTAGTTTAGAAGTGATTCAACTTCCTCAGGAACTGTATGAAGCATTATAGGGGGAAATGGTAGCTAAATTGAAGATTCAAAGTGAGGCAACATCGATGTCACCAAATGTTTAGGAAGTTAGGTGGGGGAAACCATTGAGGACTTGGGTACCTTCATGGAGGAGGAAGGACCTACCAAATCCCTCTTCTCTAAATTATATGGCTATTTTTAATTGTGATCATAAACTGTTTCATTGTTTCAAGTGGCTCATATTTGTTCAGTCCCTTTTTTTTTGTTGTATTCTGATGTGAGGAGTCTTGTTTACAGTTACAATGACTATGCTCAACAAATGTAAACCCATTATTTGCTTAATTCAACACCAGTTTAGGAGAATTATTCTAATTTAACTGAAAAAAATAGTGATATAAATGTATATACTCATGATGTATTCAACATCTAAAGGGTATTTTATTGGAGCAGGGTCCGTTAGGACTGCATTTTTTGTAGTTTTGAGTCGTGTGCACTGTGCTATGAAGATTCAATGGGCTTTGGGGTAGGTCAAAGCCCCTTCATGAGTTTTAATTGGGCTAATGGGTAAAATACAGGTCTCAGACCATGATTTGAAGACCATAGTATGAGTGCAAGCGGAATGTATAAGTAAAATTGTAGATCGAGTCGGATAAGGCTGCTTTTATGTAAGTTTGGTGTATGATTGAGATCTGAAGCCAGTCTGTGTAAGCATATGTGTCTAAAAGGATATTGTTGGTTGTGTGCGTAGAGACCTTAGTCCAACTGTGTGTGGACCCCTATGGATGTGTGTGTGGATAGATATGAATAATTGAGAGGGTTTGTGTGGACTCTAAAGGGTTTCTAAGAACATCTGATGAATAAAGATCTATTTGGGTAACTCTGAGTACTAAATGCATATTTCATATTTTTCTATGATCTGTTTGTCTGTATGATTTGTGTTTCATGCTTATGATTTATATTACATGTGATTGGATCGGTTGCGTACCTGTTTTACTATTGACATGAATGTTAATTGCATATATCTATTGTTGTGAAAGTCGATTATTACAGTTAAAGGGATCGCAGATATACTAACTATGCACGCAGACAACCTATGATAATTAACCTAGGGTTTGTTCCAACATATATGCTCATAATTGAGTGTCTACTTCCATAACTCATCTTGAAAGCAAATATCTATTGATTCTGGAAGGGGTCAAATATGTTCATATACACACATATGCAGACATGTGGTATATATCATGCTTGCTTCATTTCTTCATCTGTTTTAACGAAATTCCCAAGGTAATTCCCTATTCCACCCAATGTCTTATCATCCCAAACTCCCTTGGGAGCTAATACAATCAAATCAAAACCAAATTTGTCGTGAAGCCCTCCTTGTCAAGGAAAATTTATTCGTCTAGAATTAAAGGTAGAGGCCAGTTGAGTTGAAAAAGTATGGACCATTCTCCAAGACCAAATTCCAGTATTATAGGCCAGTGAAAACTACAGTAAAAAATTCTTTTGCTACTAGCTCTAGTTTAATGCACCCCTTCTATTTTTTCCATAATCAATTTCAGTATGTGTTTTCATTTGCCACCTGTTAGCCACCTATAAAAATTTGTCATACCAAATGGTGGCTAAATTTTTTTTTTATCCTTCAAAAGATAGTTTCTTTGGAAAACCTATCATCTTTTGAAGTCTTATGATGATCTTTACTCTTTGAATTAATCTTCACTATTGTTTCCCTCTTTATCCTAAAGAACCTATTGTTTGCTAAGAGAAAGACTGCTTAAAACCCCTTTTTCCCATCATTTTCACTCCTCCTTTTCTCATAAACAAACCCCATTTTTTCACCCATTATTCCCTTCATAAAATCCCTTAAAATTCCTTCATATAACTTCTAAATCACTGTAAAAACCCTTTTAAACCTTTTATTTCCCTTTTATTTGGTTTAAAAATGCCTCCATTCACCTACCCAAACACTCATTTTGGCTTAAAAATCACTATTTTAGGCCTAAAAACAATATTTTTACATTACAAAGGCATTAATCCCCTGAGGGATTATATACTTTAGCCCACCACCTCATGTGGCCTTAGCCCCGCAATCGAGCACTTAAAACCTAAAAAACCTCTTATGAACCTTTATTCCCTTTGATTTTCATAAACCCGACAGTTCAATTTTTAAACGAATATCGACCGTTGATCTAAACCGATCAACAACCCTCAGGTTTCCTTGTCTCTGCCCATCCGACTTACCTTTCCTCCCTTTCAAAACTCTGCCCCGATATTAGATCTTAGCTGTCCATTTTATAGATTCAACGACCAGGATCTATCCCGACCATTCAAAAACCCTGACAACCCATCCGCTACACAAAAAAATACCTTACGTCATCCTGGGCCCCGCTTACCTCGCAACTTATCCCATCGCGGGCAATCCGCACCGTCGAATCTACACCCGATCATCCAACGGCCGACAATGTGTTTCACATTTTTTTTATGCCTGACGGTTAATATTCCAAAAAACTGCGAAATAGGTGGTTTTGTAAATCCACGTGTCGCGTGATGTATGGTATCGCGTTATTTTTTGGAAAACAATTTAAAAAATTTCCCCCCTTCAGCACCGCGCAAAAACCATTAATGGTTTTCCGCCTTACCAATTTTATCCATAGCATTGAATTTCGGTTTTAAATCTTGGTCGTTGATTATTAAGATCAGACGACTTATATTATAACGCAACCCATTCGTTTTCCCCTCACCTTTGCTCCCAAAACATTTTACCGACAAATCTCAACCATTGGATATTATAATCCAATGACTCTCATTACATTTCATCTCCATTCACTTGCCTTCTATTTATTCTCCCAAACGCTCCATCAAACGATCTCGACCATCAATTTTTTTAATCCAACAGCTCACGTTCTATCTCGACCCCAAGCCATTGCCCTCCATCATTCTTCCAAGCGATTTCATCAAGTGATCTCCGTCGTTCATTATCCTAATCCAACGGCTCTTATTCAATGTTGCGCCCAAACTCCCTTTTTCACCTGTCTCGCTTCTGCCAAGTTTTTTTCTCCCTTTTTTCTGCAAATTCCTCCATTTTTCACAACTCCATCCCCTCCAATTAAGAAACTCTGAAGAAATTTAAACCATCTCCGCAGGATTTTATAATATTTTTGTCTATTTTTGCAGGGTTTTTATGGTGTTGCTCTATATGCTTCCACAGTCACAGATAAGTGACAAAAAGGCCCAGAATGAAAATTCTATGGCTTTATCAAAGAAGAAAAAGGAGCTGCACATTACGGAATTCATGTTTATCAGGGCTATCATGACCCTTGATCTCAGAAACCCTCCATCTGACAGAAAGCCACCTATGCCACTGTAAACAAGTAAAAAAAAGTATATCAGTGAAAAAATTATAGCAAAGGGATTAATTAGAGCCTAAACATGAAGATCAGGGTTTTAATCTTCTGGTTCAAAGAATTAAAGACAGTGATAAAGGACAAAGACTCGAATATGAAGATCAAGGCCTAATTAAGCCTAAAACACAGAAAAAGAGCAAATTAAAGGTGTTTTAAGGAAAAAAGAAGTGATATATCAATCCAAAAGGCCTCCACTACCACATCAGAGGCTAATTGAATCCTCTATAGCTACCAAAGAGCCACCTACAGCCTCAATAAATCAAATGGAGGCAGATTTATTGCCTAGTCAGTGATATTTTTACCTAAAGACAACAAACGTTATTGCCAGCCTACCTCAAGAGTTTTAAAGTCAACAAAAACCACCAACAAGATAAATACTTAAAGAAAACCAATTAATAGAGAGGAAATATTAGAAAAATTCTCCATTAAGCCCCTAAAAGGTTGAGAAGCATTAAAAATTGTATTAATTGATCTAGATATCTTTTCTTTCATCCGACCTCTTGATTTCTTCTATAAACACTTTTGTAGAAGATAGTTAAGGGGTTAGTCTCTAGATATCTCTTGCATGTAAATAGTTTTCTAAAGCTCTGTGAATAATGGGAGAAACTTAGGCTGAAAAGAGAAATTTTTCTGAGTTGCTAAGACCTTTTAGACCTAAATATTGTACTAGTTTGAACATCAATATACGAGTCAAATTCCATGGGATCCTAGTCTACATTAATGGTGATGTTTTTATTATTGTAAATTGTCTTCTTTCATGTTTTACATACTATTCATTTTCTATGATAAAGAACAGGAACTATAGAGCTAGGATTTACCCTTAAAAGTACCCTACTCTCACTGATAAGATTTATCTTTATGTTTTCCTCCTTTGTGTATTTAAGAATGATTTAATGCAGCCCAAGCAGTCAAGGAATGCTGGTGAGCCCATGTCTTGCTATCTAAACTTTAAACATTATTCTTGAATGATATTTTCATCACATGCTAAGTAGAGTTGGATTAGGAAAGTTTATGGTTTGCCCTGTCTTCTATTTTTTTCTCCAAAGGTTGTTTGAAAGTTTCCCTAAGAGTGTGATGAAAGCAGGCCTAGATTTTAATGATATCTGACTTGATCTTAAGCTACCCTTTGTCTTCTTATATGTTTTCATCCTTTCTGAAAGTAGTCATGTGGATTACTGGATTGTTTGTCTCATAAGTTAGCTTTAATACAAGATTTTCCAAAGAAGTTTATGGTTAGCCCTGTCTTTGGTTGGTTTCAAACAGCTGCTTAAAAAGGATTTTCTTGTTTGGAAATTTAATAAATCCTTGTTGAAATTATTGGCTTTTTCCAGCTTCACAACACTTTTAATGTCCCATTCCATCATTTAATCTTAAAGGATCTTGAGATGTAGATGACTTGCCCCATGGTAACCTTTGTAGACTTGTTGTTTCAATTAAATCCTCTATGACTCCATAGCCCAATGGACTAAAGCTTCTCCTTGCCTATCTTGTTAGCTGAACCATCCTTCTATCTATTTACACCTTCACCCTTCATACAGACTTCCTTCACCTTAATTATATCCTTGCCCAACCAAAAAAAAACAAAACCCTTGTTCTTAATAACTAGCCTAATATCATACTAAAAGTCTTAAAGATAAATCAATATTTGCACTTATAGAGAGATCCCTCTCTAGATTCAGGAGCGCTAGATCCCAGAATCCCAAAGTGGTTTTTGATGTAGTCTCTGCAGCATTTAGTCTTGCCACTCTACTAAATTACAGAGACCTAACCTTTCTGGCGACTCCGTTGGGGACTTCTGAGTGAAATCCTTAAAACAAAACACTCAACATTTAGTGCAGTATAAGTAGCTTTCTTCAAGCACTACCAAGCATGTTGGTAATCATGATAGGACTTATTTAAATAAGTGACAAACTAATTAACCCTTAGGATTCTCATAAGCCCTTATCAAACCTTGAAGGAATTAGCTAGCTAAGCCATAAGAGTGAACTCTCTTTGTCTCCTCACCATAGCTAAGTGTTGAAACATATTTAGAACACTCTCATAAACCATAGGAATGAAAGGAACTCAGAAAACCAAAAAAAATTTCAGATTGGTATTCATAATAAAAAATGGTGGTGGACCATAAAACATTTTACTGCCAAAAGAGCTACAATATTCCACCTAGTGACTCCACTGGCCTCCAGTAGGCCTATTACCCCTCCAGTATTTGTAGACTCCTTTGGGAATTCATTGAGAAAACCCAATCATATTGTTGGTGGACAGAAAAATTTAAATCATCCACCTGGCGACTCCACACTCCACAACTCTTTGAAGACCAAATGACTCCACTGGTAGAAGACTCTGAACTGGTTGACCAGACATAGTGACCTTTTACCTGATTTACAAACATGATTCCAAGGATACAACGAATATATGGCCCAATGAGTAGAGATCATATCCCTGGGTTTCCACATAATATGCCCCAGGTGAATTGGGATGATAAGCTTCCTGTTTTTCAAGGTGAAAAGTTTGACAACCCATTGTTACATCTTATCAAATTTCACATACATGTATGGAGGTTAAAAGTTGAATGGTATGAATATTGCCTAGTGAAAATGCTAATGTTAACATTAGAAGGAAAAGCTATGGATTGGTATGAATGGTTGAAATTTGGTAGTTTGTTTTCTTTAAAGGACCTTGAATATGTGTTTTATGAGAACTATAAAGGAAACACTACATCATTATCATGGGGTGAAATACATTATGATCCATTACAAGAAATAACCCAACACATTATAGACAATGATGAGGATTTGGAAAAAATACATCCTAAAGATATTTTAACATCCATTCATGAGTTTAATATCTTATTGAAAAATTATAAGAATATATATGAATCAGTTGAGGAAGGAATCAACCAAGAAATAAAGGAAATTCCTCAAGACATCCTTGAAAACCCAAATAATGATTCATCATCCCTTATAGCTGAGGCTCAAGAAGACATCCAGCCTAAAAATCAGTCTTCACAAGAGATAGAGAATTGTTGTACTCCTCTTTAAAGGAACATAGAAACCCCTTCCCTTTGATGGAAAAAGAGATAGATCAGACTATTAATAAACAGTCAGTCTCTGAAACTTTTTGCAAAACAATAAGCCATTTGGAAAACACAGAACCTCAAATAGAGGAAAAACCAACACATATGGGAACTCTCCCTCTATGTTATAACTCTTTTTAGATTTTAAGAACAGAATGGCATCCTAATAATATAGAAGAAACAATTCATAAACCTTCTATTCAAATTGATCATCATAACAATCATGCGGAATTGTTTGAAACAGAAGTAGATCAGGAATTGGTAGAAAATCCTCAAATTTTCCCTTCAAGCACAAGTCTTGATTTTCTAGAAGAGGCTCAAGAAGATATCCAACCTCAAAACCAGTTAACACAACAGAAGGAATTTTTTTGTACTTCTATCTATAAGGAAATTTCTCCTTTGACAGAAGAAGAAATTGATCAAATACTAAAAAACAAACCACCCTCCAAACCTTCATTTGAACAATACAATCATCAACATAGTGCCTACTCCATAGAACAACCCAATGGCACTAAAAACAAAGAGGATAGTAAGGGAATTAATGATAATACTGAAACTAATCCTCTTTGGAGTATGAACTTAGATGGGTCATATACTAAAACTAGTGCAAGTGCAGGAATATGGCTTTACAATATAGAAAAAAATTATTCTAAAGCCTATTCATATAAATTGAATTTTCAATGCACAAATAACATCATAGAGTATGAGGTACTTCTTTTAGGGCTCCACTTATTGAAGAAATTAGGAGCCCAAAGGATAACAGTTCATGGAAATGCAGAATTGGTAATTATGCAAGTGAATGAAGAATTCATGGTTAAACATCCCAGACTTAGAGACTATAGGGACGATGCCATGGATTTGTTAAAATATTTTAAAGAATTACAAGTTATCCTTGTTCCTAAAGACCAAAATAGTTTTGCCAATGGATTAGCCCTTGTTGCTAGTACATATCTGAGACCTTGGGAAAGAAAACAATATGTAATTCAAGAAAAATTTAGACCAGCTGTCCCAAACAATAAAAGGTACTGGAAAGTCTTTGGGGAAGGAAAAAAAATACAAGACTATCCTACTGAGGATATATTATCTTTTCAAGATAAACCCTTTTCCATTACTGATATCAATCTGTCATCCAAAGAACCTAAATTCACACTAGAAGCAAGCATAGATTTAGAGAAAGAAGAAATTTAGTGCTTGTTGATGTGCAGGTTAAGGATGATGATGCTTACAAGGAACATGTTAAAGGTGCAGTCCTCAAAGCTGATATCCTAGAGGCAGACAATCTACCAATCATGGAGGGCCAAAAAGAAGAGAATTCTCATCTTTTCTTTGTTGATCCTATGGAAGAATGTGTGGAGGTCCCAATTGGCTCAAATTCTCAAGCATGGATCCTTTGTAGGAGCCAAAGACATAAAATTTTGTCACCTCCTATGACAGCCTTGATTTTAAAGATTAAAATTCACTATGTACTATGGTCACCTCTGACTAGTAGCCAATTTCTCTATTCCTTTTTGTCACTACTCAACTAGCTACATTGGCACTATTCTATCATATGAAGCATGTAAATATTTCAAGAGTTAGTTTAGGTTATATAGGAATGTCAATAAAGCTCAAATTTTAGCATTTAGTTAGTTGTTAATTTTTGTCTTGAAGGAAAAAGAAAAATACAAAAACAATATAAAAGAGAAAAGAGGGCAGAATGAAAACAAGAAAGGTATAGCCCCATACCGAAAAGAGAAACAAAGTCTGAAAGTGTGCAAGCTCAAATGACACTCCTAAAAAACACACTTCTAGTTAGTCATACAACCTAATCATGACTAATTAGCTTTTCATTTTACTGTTGATAGGTTAGTGAATTAGATCAGCCAAATAGCATAATCTTGTCTTATTAGTAAGGTAGATTATGATAGAAGAAAGAAGGTTCAAACAATCTCAAAATATGAACCTATCAATATCAAAAGAAGAATGGCTCTAATTATATAAAATCTTGAGCAAAAGAGAGAAAATAAAGTGGTTCCAATATACTCAAAACTTGAACCAGGAAGGAAAGAGGAAAAAGCTCAAACAAATTCAAAACCAGAGCTAAAGAAATAATGAAGGATGTTTTTTAATTTCAAATCTTAAGCCTTCACCATTTCTCTTTAATTTTCTGCAAATAAAAATCTATGTGCAACTTGTTTTTATGCCATAGATCTGCAGCAAGTAAAACTTCTTAATCTTGGCATGGCTGCTTTTAGATTTCCAGTGTTAGAATTTAGAGGATAAAACTCTATCAGACAATCTAATCTTGACAGATAGTAGTTACGTAGAGAATTTATGAATTCAACTGCTTAATCTAAATTCATGGAGAAATAAGAGTAGAATTAGACTAGTTTTATGTTTTCAAAAAGAATTAGATGCTGATGTTTAAGGTCTGCAAGTCCAAATGCACCTTCTGAAGAAAAAATGTTAGATAGTAGGATGTGTAGGTAGTTGTTTGGGGAATATTTTTTTACTGATATCAAATGTTCTAATAATTTTTCAAGAAGTTGATCAAAGAAGAGGAAAAGGTTGTCAAGGTGCGAAGCCATTGATCTACATCTAGAGAATATTGTTCTGAGGTTCTTGACACCTCCAAGGAGCTGCCATCCCAAGTTGGAGCCGCTGTTAGCCACCTATAAAAATTTGTCATACCAAATGGTGGCTAAATTTTTTTTTAGCCTCAAAAGATAGTTTCTTTTGAAAACCTATCATATTTGAAGTCTTATGATGATCCTTACTCCTTGAATTAATCTTCACTACTGTTTCCCTCTTTATCCTAAAGAACTTGCTATTTGCCAAGAGAAAGACTGCTTAAAACCCCTTTTTCCCATCATTTTCACTCCTCCTTTTCTCATAAACAAACCCCATTTTTTCCACCCATTATTCCCTTCATAAAATCCATCAAAATACCTTCATCTAACTTCTAAATCGCTCCAAAAACCCTTTTAAACCTTTTAGTTCGCTTTTATTTGGTTTAAAAATCCCTCCATTCACCTACTAAAACCCTCATTTTCGCTTAAAAATCACTATTTTAGGCCTAAAAACAGTCTTTTTACATTACAAAGGCATTAAGCCCCTGAGGGCTTATATACTTTAGCCCACTGCCTCATGTGGCCTTAGCCCCGCAATCAGGTGCTTAAAACCTAAAAAACCTCTTTCGAACCTTTATTCCCTTTGATTTTCATAAACCTGAAAGTTCAATTTTTAAATGAATATTGACCGCTTATCTAAACCGATCAACGACCCTCAGGTCTCCTTGTCTCTGTCCATCTGACCTACCTTTCCTCCCTTTCAAAACTCTGCCCAGATATTAGATCTTAGCCATCCATTTTATAGATCCAATGGACAGGATCTATCCCAACCATTCAAAAACCCCAACAACCCGTTCGCTACACAACGAAATACCTTACGTCATCCTAGGACCCACTTACCCCGCAACATACCCCCTCGCATGCGATCCGCACCGTTGGATCTGCACCCGATCATCCAACAGTCGACGATGTGTTTCCCTTTTTTTTTTCCTTGATGGTTAACATTCCAAAATAACGCGAAATAGGTGGTTTTGTAAATCCATGTTTCGCGTGATGTACTGTATTGCGTTATTTTTTGGAAAAACATTTCCCCACCTTAGCGCCGCGCGAAAACCATTAATGGTTTTCCACCTTACCACTTTTCTCCAAAACATTTACTTTTCGGTTTTAAATCTTGGCCATTGATTATTAAGATCAGAAAACTTATATTATAACGCAACCTATTCGTTTTCCCCTCACCTTTGCTCCCAAAAAATTTCACTGACTGATCCCAACTGTTGGATATTCTAATTCGATGGCTGTCATTACATTTCATCTCCATTCACTTGCCTTCTATTTATTCTCCCAAATGCTCCATCAAACGATCTCAGCCATCGATTGTTTTAATCCAATGGCTCACATTATATCCCGACCCCAAGCCATCGCCCTCCATCATTCTTCCAAGCGATTTCATCAAGTAATCTCCGTCTTTCACTATCCTAATCCAACGGATCTTATTCAATGTTGTGCCCAAACTCCATTTTGCACCTGTCTCGCTTCTGCCAAGTGTTTTTCTCCATTTTTTCCGCAAATTCCTCCATTTCGCACAGCTCCATCCCCTCCAATTAAGAAACTCTGAAGCAATTTAAACCATCTCCACGGGATTTTATAATATTTTTTGTGTATTTTTGCAGGGTTTTTATGGTGTTGCTCTGTATGCTTCCACATTCACATATAAGTGACAAAAAATCCCAGAATGATGATTATGTGGCTTTATCAAAGAAGAAAAAGGAGTTGCACGTTACAGAATTCATGTTTATCAGGGCTATCACGACCCTTGATCTTAGAAACCCTCCATCTGATAGAAAGCCACCTATGCCACTGTAAACAAGCCAAACAAAGTATATCAGTGAAAAAATTACATCAAAGGGATTAATTAGAGCCTAAACCTAAAGATCATGGTTTTAATCCTCTGGTTCAAAGAATTAAAGACAGTGATAAAGGACAAAGACTTGAAGATGAAGATCAAGGCCTAATTAAGCCTAAAACACAGAAAAAGAGTAGATTAAATGTGTTTTAAGGAGAAAAAAGTGATATATCAGTCCGAAATGCCTCCAATGCCACATCAGAGGCTAATTGAATCCTCTCCAGCTACCAAAGAGCCACCTACAACCTCAATAAATCAAATGGAGGCAGAGTTATTGCCTAGTCAGTGATATTTTTACCTAAAGACAACAAACGTTATTGCCAGCCTGCCTAAAGAGTTTTAAAGTCAACAAAAACTTCCAACAAGCTAAATACTTAATGAAAACCAATTAATATAGAATAAATATCAGAAAACTTCTCTATTGAGCCCCGCAAAGGCCGAGAAGCATTAAAAATTGTATTAATTGAACTAGAGATATTTTCTTTCATATGACCTCTTCATTTCTTCTATAAATACTTCTGTAGAAGATAGTCAAGGGGTTGGTAGCTCTGGATATCTGTTGCATGTAAATAGTTTTCTGAAGCTACTGAGGCTCTGTGAATAATGGGAGAAACTTTGGCTGAAAAGAGAAAGTTTTCTAAGTTTCTAAGACCTTTTAGACTTGAAGATTGTACTGGTTTGAACATCAATATACGAGTCAAATTCCATGGGATCCTGGTCTACATTAATAGTGATGTTTTTATTATTGTAAATTGTCTTCTTTCATTTTTTTCATACTGTCCATTTTCTCTGATAAAGAACAACACATATAGAGCTAGGATTTACCCTTAAAAGTACCCTGCTCTCACTGATAAGCTTTATCTTTATGTTTTCCTCCTTATGTATTTAAGAATGATTTAATGCAGCCCAAGCAGTCAAGGAATGTTGGTGAGCCCATGTCTTACTGTCTAAACTTTAAACATTGTTCTTAAAGGATATTTTCATTACATGCTAAGTATAGTTGGACTAGGAAAGTTTATAGTTTTCCATGTCTTCTAGTTTTTTCTCCAAAGGTTGTTTGAAAGTTTCCCTAAGAGTGTGTTGAAAGTAGGCCTAGATTTTAATGATATATGACTTGATCTTAAGCTACCCTTTTTTTTCTTATATGTTTTCATCCTTTCTGAAAGTAGTCATGTGGATTAATGGATTGTTTGTCTCATAAGTTAGCTTTAATACAAGCTTGTCCAAAGAAGTTTATGATTAGCCCTGTCTTTGGTTGGTTTCAAACAGTTGCTTAAAAAGGCTTTTCTTGTTTGGAAAGTTGATAAATCCTTGTTGAAATTATTGGCTTTTTCCACCTACAAAACACTTTTAATGTCCCATTCCATCATTTAATCTTAAACGATCTTGAGATGTAGATGACTTTCCCCATGGTAACCTTTGTAGACTTGTGGTTTCAATTAAATCCTCTATGACTCCATAGCCCAATGGACTAAAGCTGATCCTTGCCTATCTTGTTAGCTGAACCATCCTTCTATCTATTTACACCTTCACCCTTCATATAGACTTCCTTCACCTTCATTATATCCTTTCCCAACCAAAACCAAACAAAACCCTTGTTCTTAATAACTAGCCTAATATCATACTAAACGTCTTAAAGATAAATCAATCTTTGCACTTATAGAGAGATCCCTCTCTGGATTCAGGAGGGCTAGATCTTAGAATCCCAAAGTGGTTTTTGATGTAGTCTCTGCAACATTTAGTCTTGCCACTCTACTAAATTACAGAGGCCTAACACCACCAACAACTTCAAATAATCAATGTAAATTTGATAGATAACTTTCATTTAAAAGTTACTAATTTACACCCTAATGATGCAAAGAAAGTCAGGTTAACTCCTTTTTCTTCACAAAATTAGCTCCTCGTAATCCCCCATGCCTCTCACACAATAGGAGTTGGGTTTATTTTCAAAGATATGACATAATTTCCATCACTCATATTTCAAAAAACCAAATCAAGTTGACCTTTTAGCATTGTTGTAGAAGAAACCATGTTATTTGTCTGTAAATAGGAAACCTTGATTCTTTCAAGGTAAAATATGAAAAAACACTCACCAAGAAATTTCCATACAACAATCATGTGCTCTTGGGGTTTGGAATACGCAAAACCATACAATGTCATATGCACAACCATCATAATATATCAAAAGTGTTTACTAGGGAATAAACTTGGGCAAGATCAAATCCTCAAATCGAATGAATAATAACTAACAAGTTATAGTTATTTGGTTTTGTTTGAGTAAGGAAATGTGATGGAGATTTAATCAGACCATGAATTTGTCACTAGGAACCATGAATTGACCATGAAGAATGGGGATATTTTGGTTTGTGACTTATTCTTTGTTTGATTCTAGCCCTTTCTTAAAACATTAAAATTAAAAGTAAAAGAACTCAAGTGTGTGTGTGTAACCAAATGGTTTGAAAATTATAATTTAGGCCCTAACATGACCACAAATGGCACAAATTTCAAAGGGTGATAAAAATTGATGTTATTTTTTGAAGGTTAGTGATATTAATCATGGTTAATTTCTATTCTTTGTATCAAAGATTATGAGTATAGCTAGTTTTTTGTTTCATGTGTTTGTGTACTTACCTCTTCATTTATTTAATTTTTTAAATCAAATATTAATATTTCTAAGTTGAGTTTAGAAAATTCCTTATTGACGTGTTATTTAGTATGAAGAGGTTGGAATAAAAATCTGGTGAATGTATCATACATGTTGACTCTTATTTTATATAAGTGGTAGCTTCATTCATTATTCAATGGATTTGGGTGTATATGTGGGTTATGAGTGAGGATGGGCCTTAATTCATGTGAAATTTTCTTTTTGAAATGAAACTTATTCTCTTTGATTAGAACACATATTTCATTAAATTTGGAAGTTTTTCGTCGATCTAGAATTTAGAAATTTTAACTAGATTAATTTTTTTTCAAAATGTGGAATTATAAAATCACTTAGTTTACTAATTTTAATGTAGATATTCACTATTTTTTATGAAACTTTTTTCATGGTAAGGTATATAAAATTTTTTTATATAAACTTGCAAAATCAAATATTTCACATCTTAATCTTGGTTTCCTTACATTATCTCTTTTAAGATTTTTTATGGTTTGTACTAAAAGCTAAGTTTGTTAAAGTTATCTTATGAAAATAATGTTGTGTATATTACTATTATTAACTTTATGAAAAGAATTTTTTGTATGTTATTATGATTAAATTTAATATGAAAATAATTTTTTGCATGTTAATATTATTAACCCGTTTAATTATAATTTGATATAGTAAATATCATGACAAGGTATGTGTTAAATTACGATTATTACTAAGACAAGGTTGGCACAATTTAAAATTTTATCGCCTTTGCAACACTAGTAATATGGTTGAAGATGAAAAACCCTCTTAGATCATCCACTTTATACTCAAATTTGGATTTAAATTTCAAAATATTTGTGGCACTATCAACCTTCTTGATCTTTTAACTAAACAAATTATGATGATCTTGAAACACTTATTTTAATATTTTTTTAGCAAAACAATAAAATTCTTAAGAATTTAGAGTAATATCTTTATGGCTTCTTATATACCATATTATTTGGTCTTAGTGGATGATAATCATCATTATCACCATCATCATTACATACTATTTTAGGAATTTTGAACCATTTTAAAGTTGACATGAGAAAATATTTTTTTACGATCAATTTAAATGTTGAATGAGAGTATAAATATAATTTATTTATTATTTAATATTTATTATTTCTTCTTTTGTGTTAAAAACTAACTTAATTGAGACTGACTTGATGAATAATAGATTATTATTCAAGATATATATTAAGTATAAATTTATTTAATGACAAATTATCATAGTAATGTGTCCAATATATATCAGCATAGATCCACCTTAAATACAGATTTAACATGAGCCTAGAGGAATTAAATGTTGAATGAGAGTAGTAGTATAATTTATTTATTATTTATTATTTGTTAAAAACTATTGTTTTTATAATTTAGAAGATGGTGTTTTTAAGTGCATTATTGAATTTTATTATTCATATTTGATATGGTGAGAAGTCATGTCGGTCAAACAAATCTTTGAAAACTTAAATATTGAAAAGTGTGTCTGAATGTATATTAATAGATCCTTCAAAAAAAAATTATAGTCGAACTTACACATCCCCTCATATTAGGCTGTAGAATGAGCCTCACCTCTCGACTCAACTACTAATCATTTTAATTATCAAAATCAATCATGAATTAGAACAGTAACAAAGTAATACAATTTGATTATTTTCAAATCCAAGAGGAAAGAGAGAAAATTGACTAAACTATTAACTACAAATTTTTAGTTTTTATTCCTGGATTGTTTAAGGATATTATATTGAAAAGAACATATTGACATTCATCTAAAACATAGATTCCAAGTTACATTATTTCTATTATCATTAATATTTATATTTATGTATTAAATTTGACTCATGAATAATATATTTTGTAAAAATATTCTTACCTATAAATTTATTTAACGATACATGAATATTGTGTTTCTTACTATTATTAACCATTTTAAATTGACACTAACTACTTTTCTTATGTTGAGTACAAATTTATTATACTAGTGCAATGTTGGCACCACTTCAACTTCAAAGTCTATAAGAGGAAATATTTTATAAGTCTAGTTGTGTTGTTCAATGATCAAAATCATTTATTTTTTAAATTAGAGTGCAACAAAACAACAAATTTGATTCAGATCAATTATAATAAGGAATATTAAGGAAAACTCACTTCAAACATTATTACAAATGTCTAACATTTTTTCATTAAGTGTTTAAATGGTTTATATTAAATAGAATACTGATTAGCTACTCCATTATTGTTTTAATAGACCATGTTTATAAGATGTTGTTTTTAAGTGCATTATTGAATTTGATTATGCATATTTGATATGGTGACAAGTCATGTTGGTCAAACAAAGCTTTGAAAATTTAAATATTTTATGGCACAGTCATGTCATTTGTATCAATACATGATTACATTGAAATAATAAATAATATAAAACTCCTCCAAAAATAATATGAAGAGAATATTTGATATACAAAAAATATTGAAAAGTGTGTCTGAATGCATATTAAAAGATCCTTAAAAAAAAACCACATTCATGAATCATATAAACCTAATCTTAAGATATTCACCCAAGTAGGTCAAGAACAAGTTCTAGACCATATTTATCTATCTTGGCCTTCTTGCAATGTTCTTTCTTTGGCAGCCATGCCCAAACTATGGTATTAATTGGAATAGAGCCAAGTTCTATGTCATCAGGATTTGGTATCTAATATTGCTCTAAAAATTTTCCATTGTATTTCCCTGAAATAGGCTTCCACCAATCAACATTTACATGAAGATTCTCACTTTCATTATCCCTAAATATATCTGAGATGGATTTTTCCATCCAAATCATCTCTCCTGCATCCTCATTTCGTGATCTAACTAGCAACATCTTTCCTTTCTAAACATCAATCTTTGGATTGAATGATGAATTTGGCTTGTTGCATTTGGGTCCAACATATATGGTTTCATCTATTGCATTATCAAAATGTTCATCCATAATACTTGAGATTACATGGAGTGCATTATGATCAACATCAACAACATGCCTTGTCTTGGGCCACAAATCCTCAAAAGAGGAATCACTTCCATCTATTATTATATGATCATTATAGATTCCATCTAATGTATCAAGAACTCTTTCCCAATACACTACTTTATTTTTCCATTCCTCTATAACAATTGTTGAATCTTTGTTCCCGATAGTGTTTTTCCACATTTTTATGTATGATGTTATCCCTTCCTTTAGTTCTTTGAAATACGCATCATTCTTTTTTGAATCTAAGAAAGATGGGTTCCCTATGGAAATTATAGGTCAACCTTCATCATCTATATTTCATTACTCAACTAGTATTGGCCACTCAATATCTCTAATGGATTCTTTGCACCTTAGTACTATAATATCATTGAGTACAAGAAATTGGAAGTAATGAACATTAAGATGTCCAACTAGTGCATTTTTCCCTCCTTGATGTATCCATTAAGGAAACTTTTGAAGTCATGGTCCTTGTCAATAAGTGTAGGTGGAAACACTCGATTTTCTTCAATTATGCGATATGTATCCATCATTTCAGGTAAAGAATATATATATTTACTTTTGGGTTGGAAAACATTCTTCTGTAGGTTCCATCTATGTCTTCATGGGTGTGCCCCATAGGCAAGAATCCAACCTCAATAGTGATTAAGACACCAAGTGCAGTTAAAAGTGATAGAAACATGAAAATATATGATTCTTATTATCACTTGCTGCATTTTCCAACTGTAACAACAAATGTGGAGGAAGAGGTTTAAAACCAACATTTTGACTCTTTGATCTTCCATGAGATATAAAATAATCCTTGTACACTTGACATTTTGAGTAAATAGAGGTGTCAAGTAATGCATTTTTGAGTGGGTTTCTTGAACTTCCACTCTCATAAAGTAGATCACCATACATATCAATTTGTGGGTCTTCAAGGTCCCTTAAGCACTTTTCAAGGGATGTAATAGTAAATTGTGATCCCATATGTACAAATGGTAGGGAGAAATGACCAAAAACTCCTGTATTATGCCCATGTGTTAGCATACCTGTCAATGACAAACCTAAATTTGTTCTTACGATAGATTTTGATTTGACACATAGCCTTGGGATTGAAGTCTTTGTTTTATCCATTTTATCATGGATAATGCTGAAATACTCCTTTGGAAACCGCTTTGACATAATTTTATGAGCATAGTAGCAATATCTTCCACACTAAAAATCTTGTTATGTTTGTTCAGCCTACCTCGTGTCTTTTCCTCCAACTCTTTTGTAGTCGTTGAATTCATTTGTGCTTTCAACACAATACATTCACTGCATTTACTGAAGTTGGGGTTCTTGGAAAATGCCACATCTCGAAACTTAGTATTCCAGAACTTTCTCATTGTTTAATGTGATATTGATGGGTAATTGAGCTTTTGAAGAGCCTCATTGATCTCTTTTAACAAAGAATTTTGTGTGTAAGTCGAAGGAAGAAATCTGAAAGGAGAAAATGTTTCATCTTCTTCAACTTGATGTGTTTGGTTTGGTGAAAAATCCAAATTATCCATTAAAATATTGTGCAATATTTCTATGACTGCCACGATGTGTGCTCGTGCTTTGCATGTGTTGGTGTTACCATGAATAGCTTTGATTTGTTCAGGTTGGAAATAATGCTGGTAGTTATAGAATGTGCTTTGAGGAATATTATGTATCTTATACCATGCTTTCTTACAAATAATATTCCCATTAAATCTCATGTCCTTTACATTTCTAGCAATAGGTGGTAGGCCATGGCCATGGCTCCTTGACATGATTGTGTTTGACATGAGTGAATTAAAGACAACTTCCCTAATACCATTTTATTTTTTTGTCTCATACCCCTTCTAGCACCTGTAATGGCCTTCCTATCTACATGTTGAAGATAATATTTTCTACAACATACATCTGCTGCCAAAAGTCAAATTTCTTTCTTTTCATCTATTTTTGTTTGACATTTTGCAATTTTGGTTGTACACATAACTCCTTTAATCCTTTTATATGGCCTTGTTACATGCATATCAATTGAGTTTCTATATTTTTCATTACAAAGAGACCCATCCCATTTGTTTGAGAGATTTGTGTCCTCTATAGCATCCCATATCACCATTTCCTTGGGTGGCTCCTTGAACTTTTCCTTAACCCTTAATATCACACCTTTGTTGTCCACCAACTTATCTATTGTCCATCTAACCAAAAAATGTATAGAATTATCCCCAATTCTACATATTTCACTATTTCCATTTATTTCTTCCCAAAAAACACCAAATTCCATTTCACCTAGTGTTTAACCTTCAACAATGTCATCCTTGCAGACATTAACTAGCATTTGGCAATGCACATGCTTGTTCCCATGCATTCATGTGTAAGAGAAACCTTTGTACATTTGAATATAACCCTATCTTGGGGAATATTTATGGTATGATCATGAAAATGAGGTTGCAAATATGATTATGGCCAAATCTCATAAGATTCCAATGCACCCCCTTAGTGTATGCTCAAATCATGTTGGATATGGTAGAGCAGCATCATGTTTTAACACCTTCTCAATTTTAACCACTCTGCATCCTTTCTTTACCATCTTTCCATGCACTTTATGCCCAATATAGATATTGAATATGGAGCCCTCGCCCACCTTCACTCCATGTTGTAGAAGATCTACCTTGTCTCCAATATAAAATGTAGAAGAAACATTTGCACCTATAAAAAAATGTAAATAAGGTTAGTATTTACTCAAAAAATGAGCATTATACTATCAATAATATTTGAGCACATGCTTCAATATTTTTATTTACCTATGTTGTGCCTCAAATCCATGATCTTCCATGGATGTATGTCCCCTTCATCAACACCCTCAATCAAATGTGGTTGAGTGACGTCAATTATCAAAAATGCAGCATAACATGCATTAACACTTTCTCCAGCATAATAAGTTCCAGACTCTGTAGATCCGACCCTTCCTAGCCCAATGAATTGATCATTAATAAGGAGATCAAAAAAGTCTCCTTTTGCCAAAATTATATTTTCCATTCTAGCTTGTACCAATTCTGTAACAACAATTAAATCATAAATTGTAATTAAAAGGTTGAATCATGTAAAGTGTGATTTTATATTTTCGCAAAAACACACAACTTTAAAAAAAGAAATATAGATGAAATAATTTAAATAGTATGGTAGTCATTGTTCCCCACCCTCTAGTGCCTACTACCAAAAATTACTTTACATGAAAATTACACAAAACATATATGAATACCATGCAATTAGAAATGTAGAGTATCATAGAAGGACAAATATCAACTCATATCAAACCACCAAGTTCATATTTAACTTCAGAAATGACAGTTGTAGTCTTAATGCATGTGTTCGAATAATGATAGAAATTTGTAGAAGTTGAAGAACCAAAACATGGTCCATTAGAAAATCTAAGAAACTCCAAGATTGATGCTACATAAGATGTCTAAAAGCTCCCTGAAAAGGAGAAATTATATTTTCACTTAGTGAGGATGTTTGATGTACATATGAATCTAAACCTATCTTGGGGAATATTTATGGCATGATCATGATAGTGAGGTTGCAAATCTTATTCTAGCCAAATATCATAATATTCAAATGCACCCCCTAGTGTATGCTCAAATACTGTTGGATGTGGTAGAGCAACATCATGTTTTAACACCTTCTCAATTTTAACTAATATGCATAATTTCTTTACCATATTTCCATGCACTTTATGTCCAAGCTCTCTATTGAATATGGAGCCCTCACCCACCTTCACTCCATGTTGTAGAAGATCTACCTTGTCTCCAATAGAAAAATTATAAGAAACATTTGCACCTATAAACTAATATAAATAAGGTTAGTATTTACTCAAAAAAAAGTATTATACTATCAATAATATTTGAACACATGCTTCAATATTTTGATTTACCTGTGTTGTGCCTCAAATCCATGACCTTCCATGGATGTATGTCCCCTTCATCAACATCCTCAATCAAATGTTGTTGAGTGACACCAAATATCAAAATTGCAACATAACATGCATTAACCCTTTCTCTAGCATAATAAGTTCCAGAAATTGTAGATTCGACCCTTCCTAGCCCAACAAATTGATCATTAATAAGGAGATCAACAGTCCCCTTTTTCCAAAATTATATTTTCCATTCTAGCTTGTACCAATTCTGTAACAACAATTAAATCATACATTGTAATTAAAAGGTTGAACCATGTAAAGTGTGATTTTATATTTTCACAAAAACACACAACTTTCAAAAAAGTAATATAGATACAGTAATGTAAATAGTATGGTAGTCATATTGTATGTAATGAAACATTGTTCCCCACCATCTAGTGCTAACTACCAAAAATTACTTTACATGCAAATTACACAAAATATATATGAAGACCATGCAATTAGAGATGTAGATATTATCATAGAATGATAAATAGCAGCTCATATAAAACCACAAAGTTCTTATTTAACTTCAGAAATGACACTTGTAGTCTTAATTCATGTGTATGAATAATGATCATAAGAAATTTGTAGAAGTTGAAGAACCAAAACATGGTCCATTGGAAAATCTAACAAATTCCAAAATTGATGCTACATAAGATGTCTAAAAGCCCCATGAAAAGGAGAAAACATGTTTTCACTTAGTGAGGATTTTTGATGTTTGAACTTGATAATGAAAATCCAAACTAGAGGTTTTCCTCCAAATAAAATCTTTGAATGACAAATATCAGCTCATCAAACCACCAAGTTCCTTTTTAACTTCAGAAATGACACTTGTAGTCTAAATGCATGTGTATGAATAATGATCATAATAATTGTGTAGAAGTTGAAGAACCAAAACATGGTCCTTTGGAAAATCTAAGAAATTCCAAGATTGATGCTACATAAGATGTCTAAAAGCCCCATGAAAAGGAGAAATTATATTTTCACTTAATGAGGATGTTGGATGTTTGAACTTGATAATCAAAAGCAAAACTAGAGTTTTTCTTTAGTTCAAAAGAAAAGAAATTTCATTTTACAAATATTTAGTTCCAATGTTAGCACTCCCTACCTATAAACATCTAAGGACATACTATTTAGGATGGATACAAAGGGATGTTAACTTTAGGTCCTCGAAAAGTGTAGATTTGAGTTTTCCTACATTTTTATGTTGATGAGGAAGAGTCTTATCTTATGCATCCAAACATTAGTGAAATTGTTTTTGGAAGTTCAAAACTATACAACAAAATAGAGAGAAAAACAATACATGCTAAAAAATTGTGCTTGTTACTTTAAAGTTGCATACATGTGCATTGGAAGCAAAATATAGCATACCTCAATAATACATTTATTCATAAACTTCAAAATTATACAAAGATCACATTATTCTCCATGGATCAAATAATTATGATTGGATTGTTGTGTTTGTGCCAAAAGGAAAGCTATACCATTATCTTTCCTTCCAACTCAAGCACAAATGTAGTGCCAACAACAACATATATCTATATTATGCAATTCATTTTCACTATCATTGATCTCCATAAATTGTTCCAAATTCAATAAAAGGGCACATCAAAAGCTATAACTCTAACCATTGTGATTATTGAGACAATGTCACCCCTAGAGAATTGGTTGCATAAGTGTAATGGTGTCTAGAAGAAA
Organism: Pinus albicaulis; assembly: GCA_034641835.2. NCBI lineage: Eukaryota > Viridiplantae > Streptophyta > Pinopsida > Pinales > Pinaceae > Pinus > Pinus albicaulis. Next base: position 66,127 of record JAXQQM020075625.1, on the reverse strand, counting down.
ACTAGTAATCACTAGGTATCCTTCTTGCATAATCACAAATGCACTGCCAAGAACAATATCAGAGCACTAACCTTGTTGAGGGTGAAATCTTGATAGTTTTACTTTTGGAACAAGAACAAAGAAATCTATTGCATTCTATAATTCCTTCTAACATAAATACAAGCACATTTTCAACTATAATGTTGCATTGCGAAAAAAACCTAACAGATGCAAGATTTACTTCTATTACAAACACAAACACATTTTCAACAATAACATTGAAAGATGAAGGAAATTTAACACATTATAACCTTCCTTCTAGCATAAAAACAAACATATTTCTAATAACAACATTACATTATGAAGGAAATATAATGTGTGCTAGCTTTCCTTCTATTACAAGTAGAAGCCCATTTCTAACAATAACAATGCACCTCAAATGAAAGCTAACAATTGATATCATTCCTTATACTACAAACATAAGCATGTTGCTAGAAGCAACGTTACATGTTCAAATAAATCTAGCAGATGCTAGATTTCCTTCTGGCACAAACACAAGCACATCGCCAACAACAATAGTCTAAGGCGAGAAAAATCCACCACATGCTAAATCTCCTTCTAGCGTAAATAGAGGCATGTTACTCACAAAAACATTTCAAAGTAAAAGAAATCTTACACATTCTAGAGTTTCTTATAGCACAAACACAATCACATTGCCAAAAACAACATTTCAGGGTGGAAGATATCTAACCAATGCTTTATTTACTTCTAGCACATTGCCAACAATCATATTATCCAATGCATGTTATATTTCATTCTAGCACAAATACAAGCACGTTTCCAACAACAATATTGCATTGTGAAACAAATCTATTGCATACTATATTTTATTCTAGTACAAACACATGCAAGTTGCTAACACCAATATTGCATTGCAAAATAAATTTAGTGCATGCTAGAATTCCTCCCACCATACACAAACATATTGGCAACATCAATATTGTAGGGTAAAAGAAATCTATATCATGCTATATTTTTGTCTATCACAAACATAAGCATATTTATAACCACAATATTGCAAGGTGGATTAGATATAACATGTTATTTGTACTTATATCTCAAACACAAACATGTCACCAATAACAACATTGCAAGGTGAATGAAATCTAACACATGCTAGATTTCCTTCTCTCGCAAACACAAGCACATAAAATTATTGTAGGGTGAAATAAACATACCCCATATTATATTTTCTTCTAGCACAAACAAGCATATTGTCAAAAACACTTTATGCAAGACAAAAGAAATCTGGTGTGTGGTAGATTTCCTTCTAGCACAAACACAAACACACAACATTGTAGGGGTTAAGAATCTAGCACATCCTAGATTTTTCTATAGCATGAACACAAACATATTACCAACAAAATTTTAGGGAAAAATAAATCTAGCACATGCTAGATTTCTTTTAAGAACATTTCCAATAATGTCATTGTGGTGAAGGAAATATGGCGCATACTAGATTTCCTTCTAGCACAAAAAATTGAATTGCCAACCACTTGCAATGCAAAAGAAATCTAATGCACACTAGATTTAATTCTAATGCATATACAACCACATTGTCAATAAACTCATAGAAGGGTGAAAGAAATATAATGTATGTTAGATTTCCTTCTAGCACAAACACAAACACATTACAAAATTTCTAGATAAAATAAATCTATCACATGGTATATTTACTTCTAGCATAAAAAAATCATATTGTCAACAACCATATTGCAATGAAAAAGAAATCTAATGCATGCTAGATTGATTTTGAAATGAAATTGAAGCATGTTTCCAACAACAACATTGCATGGAAAAAGATATCTAGAAGGACTTCTATCGCAAACACAAGCACATTTCCAATAACAACATCGCAAGGAAAAAGAAATTTAATGCATGTTAGCTTTACATGTAGCACAAATACAAGCATACTACCAACAACAACATTTCATGCCAAAACAAACCTAGTGCATGCTATATTTCCTTCTAAAACAAACACAAGCACAACGCCAAGGTGAAGGAAATTTAACACGTGCTAGATTTCCTTCTATAATAAACAACCAAATTGACAACAAAAATATTGTAGAGCAAAAGAAATCTAGCACAACTTCTAGCCCAAACAAGCACATTTCCAATAACATTGCCAAGGTCAAGGAAATATAACACGTGCTATATTTCATTCTATCATAAACGACCAAATAGACAACAACAATATTGCAGAGAAAAATAAATCTAACATGTGCTAGATTTACGCATAGCACAAACACAAACACATAACAACATTGTAGGGTGAAAGAAATCTAGCGTGTTAGATTTTCTTCCAACATAAACAAAAGCATATTGCCAACAACAACATTGCACGGAAAAATATATCTAGAACAACTTTTATCACAAACACAAGCACATTTCCAGTAACAACATTGCAAGGTAAAATAAATTTAATCCATGTTAGCTTTACATGTAGCACAAATACAAGCATACTACCAACAACAAAATTTCATGCCAAAAGAAACCTAGTGCATGCTATATTTCCTTCTAACACAAACACAAGCACATTGCCAAGGTGAAGGAAATCTAAGACGTGCTAGATTTCCTTCTATAATAAACAACCAAATTGACAACAACACTATTGTAAAGCAAAAGAAATCTAGCACAACTTCTAGTCCAAACACAAGCACATTTCCAATAACATTGCCAAGGTGAAGGAAATCTAACACATGCTAGATTTCCTTCTATCATAAACAACCAAATAGACAACAACAATATTGCAGAGAAAAAGAAATCTCACATGTGCTAGATTTACGCATAGCACAAACACAAGGACACAACAACATTGTACAGTGAAAGAAATCTAGCATGATAGATTTGCTTCCAGCATAACCAAAAGCATATTTCCAACAACAACATTGCATGCAAAAATATATCTAGAACAACTTCTATCACAAACACAAGCACATTTCCAATAACAGCATCACAAGGTAAAAGAAATTTAATGTGTGTTAGCTTTACATGTAGCACAAATACAAACATACTACCAACAACAACATTTCATGCCAAAAGAAACCTAGCGCATGCTATATTTCCTTCTAACAAAAACACAAGCACATTTCCAAGGTGAAGGAAATCTAACACGTGCTATATTTCACTATATAATAAACAACCAAATTGACAACAACAATATTGTAGAGCCAAAGAAATCTAGCACAAATTATAGCCCAAACACAAGCACATTTCCAATAACATTGCCAAGGTGAAGGAAATCTAAGACGTGTTAGATTTCTTTCTATCATAAAAAACCAAATAGACAACAACAATATTGCAGAGCAAAAGAAATCTAACATGTGCTAGATTTACACATAGCACAAACACAAACACATAACAACATTGTAGGGTGAAAGAAATCTAGCGTGTTAGATTTGCTTCCAACATAAACAAAAGCATATTGCCAACAACAACATTGCATGGAAAAAGATATCTAGAACAACTTCTATCACAAACACAAGCACATTTCCAATAACAACATTGCAAGGTAAAATAAATTTAATCCATGTTAGCTTTACATGTAGCACAAATACAAGCATACTACCAACAACAATATTTCATGCCAAAAGAAACCTAGTGCATGCTATATTTCCTTCTAACACAAACACAAGCATATTTCCAAGCTGAAGGAAATCTAACATGTGCTAGATTTCCTTCTATGATAAACAACCAAATTGACAACAACAATATTGTAAAGCAAAAGAAATCTAGCACAACTTCTAGCCCAAACACAAGCACATTTCCAATAACATTGCCAAGGTGAAGGAAATCTAACACATGCTATATTTCCTTCTATCATAAACAACCAAATAGACAACAAAAATATTGCAGAGCAAAAGAAATCTCACATGTGCTAGATTTACGCATAGCACAAACACAAGGACACAACAACGTTGTAGGGTGAAAGAAATCTAGCATGTTAGATTTTATTCCAGCATAACCAAAATCATATTGCCAACAACAACATTGCATGGAAAAATATATCTATAACAACTTCTATCACAAACACAAGCACATTTCCAATAAAAACATCGCAAGGTAAAAGAGATTTAATGCGTGTTAGCTTTACATGTAGCACAAATACAAACATACTACCAACAACAACATTTCATGCCAAAAGAAACCTAGCGCATGCTATATTTCCTTCTAACAAGAACACAAGCACATTTCCAAGGTAAAGGAAATCTAACACATGCTAGATTTCACTATATAATAAACAACCAAATTGACAACAACAATATTGTAGAGCCAAAGAAATCTAGCACAAATTATAGCCCAAACACAAGCACATTTCCAATAACATTGCCAAGGTGAAGGAAATCTAACACGTGTTAGATTTATTTCTATCATAAAAAACCAAATAGACAACAACAATATTGCAGAGCAAAAGAAATCTAGCATAGTTTCTAGCCCAAACACAAGCATATCTCCAATAACAACATTGCAATGTGAAAGAAATGACAGGTTGCAATAATCCTAGTAGCATGCATTGGTGGAGTGGATTGTTGGAATTGGTAGGTGAGAGAATGATGAGTTATGTTGTTGTAAAACTGCTGAAAGAATATTTTTCAACCCTTCTACATCCCCTCAACTTTGCCTATACAAAGGCCCAAAGCATGAAGTTTAATTCACCTTAGCTACTTGTGGAAGACGAAAGAAAACATGCTTAGCTTGACAAGGTCTTCATGCTTGCCAAGTGTATTATGATCTGCTATTTATATGGAATGTTATTGCCAAATCCTGCCTTTTAACCCCACTAATAAGAATAAGTCAACTCATTACTGATTTGGGGAGTTATTCAGTCCATTTGCCTTGTTGTTCACTCCTCTTGTATCTGATTTCAAGGCATATCATGTAGTTTCTTCCACGCCATAATCTTCAAGGAAATTTCAACCACGTGCATGTATGCTTTCAACAGTCAGTTTACAACCAATTAAATCTCCAAATAAAGCAAACAATGTGAATTATCTAAATGGGGAAACCTCCCACGCTATGAGATTCATGGAAAGATCTTAAGGACCAAAAATAGAAAGAAAATAGATGGAATATAATTGGCAAATGTCATGCCTATCATGACACTTTCTCATCTGACCACCAATAAAGTTGATGTGTGGGTTAGCATAACAATTTTCATGCTTTCTTGATTAAAATCTCATTGAGTGCATCCCGTATTTTTTTTTGTTAGGACATGGTCTCAAACTTCCTTTGTCTTTGAAAACCAGATTTGTTCAATTACAATAACCTTGTCACTTGTATTTATGATGAGGTTCATGTTTATAGTTTTTCATTGTTTTCCATCATACTTGCTTGAGATCATTAAAGTTTGATGAACCTATTCATGGAACTGCTTATCATTTCACATTATAACTTTGAATACACTGTAAAAGAATGGTAGAATTTATTATATCTATTTGTCATTGCCTTTGGGTTTTTCCATTGGCTTTGATGGTGATTATGGGATGGTAAATCAGCTAACACAATTTCTCTTTATTGGTATTTTCCATTGATTATTTTACATGACTGCATGTCTCTTTACATTTGGTTGAATGCATGAGTAAATTGTCCATGATCAATACAAAACGGTAATATCCCAAATGGAGATTAACAGTAATAAAAGTGCAAATAGACAAGCAAAAATGAAAACACCATTAAAATGCTCAAACTGGAGCCACAATCATTGCTGAGCCATTTTATTAATATATTGGGAAAGAGTAAAATTGAGGTGTTGGAAAATTTTCACATGGGCCTACTCAAGGCAGGCTTGAAGAACAACTCAAACCCAAGCAAAAACTTTGGCTGAAAGTGCTGCTATGTGGCTCAGTCTCTACACTGCCTAGCCCATAAATATTGTTGTTGGCTGACTTCATACTATTGGTTGGGCTGCTTCCTCTACTCATAAAATTCTAGGCTTTTAACCCCGGACTCTACTCACCAAACCCACAAAAACCCGCAAGGAATTGGCTAGATATTGACCCCAGAATTTTGGCCCAATTTCCTCTCGCTCCTCTAGTTGTTGGCGGTGTTAGGATATATTTTTGAACCTCAAACTTGCCCAAAAAATTATGCCAAATTAATCTTGGCTTCTCTTCAATAATCCCAGGAAAACCTTGAAAGGGTTCGCCCAAAGCTTGACTTAGAAATCTAGCCCTCTTGGGCTTGGATCACTGCGCTGCTGGGTAAATCGAACCTCTGGATGAATCTGTTGGAAAATGCCTCTGGAGCTCTTCCAAAATCCCTGGTATGAGATGGCTAATCTCCCCTCCATATCTCCTACTGAAACTCTGCTACTCTCCACACTCCCGAAACCCACGCCAAAATAAACTATGCAATCACTGTGTAGCCTAATCTACCTTTGTGCAGTCTTGAAGGGGATACACTCTTCCTATTGCTACTGTTGTGTAATTCACCCCAGGAAAATGTAGAACCCCTCTCCTAAGTGGGCACTTGAAGTCCCCTGAGGTAGAGGTTGAGATCTCCACTTGAAGATCTTGTGTGCTAAACAACACTGGATACTTGGTTGTCTGGCTCAAGCGTGCTTCAGTCAAAATGACCAAGAGTAAGAAGATGAATGAATGAATGCCGAATGAGCCTTCCCTCCTTAATTTTATCCATTGAGGCCCAATGTATGCCTTGGGTCCTAGCTTGGCCTGCGCTGCCTCTCCTTGACTAATAATGTGCTGCCTTCCTTTAGCCAATCCCACATTGTCCTTTTCGTGCCTGTTCTACACTGCCACCTAAGGCCAATTCGACCCCACCACTAGAGTCGTAATATTCCCTTATGGACTTTAAGAAAAGACTTTATTTGGCTTAATTATTAGTTGTGGATCCCCTACCCACTTTATTTTCTCCCAACATTAGGAAATGAAAAAATAAATCAAAATTAATATTCCAATTAGCTTACTACTAATTTTGAATATTGCAGTCCTCCCCGCCAAAAATTATTTGTCCTCAAGCAATTCTTGAACAAGCATACTCTCTAGCTGACGCTCCCCCATGGTCAATGAAAAATTTTCCAGGGTCCCAAATGCACCATTGAATCATCCCTAATCTCTACATTACCCTGATATGAAGAGATCCTCAATACCAGGACCCCAAGCCATCCTGTCCAACATAAATATCCACCCTTCTCCACTCACCATCCTGCCAGGCACAAGTAATAGAAGCCCTTTATACACCATCAGTGAGTAGGGAATCATGATGATATGGCACTGTGCCCCACTCCTCATGAAGTTTCCCTACCAAGTAGTTCATCCCTTGCACTCCAAGAGTAGACCCTCGAAGATACCACCTAATCTCGACAGAGATAGTGTCTTTCTCACGCGAGCTTCTTCGTATATCATGTGTTGTTGGCCCACCCGCCAATTTATTTAAGTTCCCCATGCCATCAGGAAATTACTAAAGACCAATGGAATATCTACATGATATCCCCCTATGGTAGCCAACTCATCCCTAATGGGTATTGAGCTATAAAGAGTAGTGATGATCAGGCCCCCTGTCGAGCTCATAGTAGTGCCACCGTGTTGATGTTGCGCTACTCTGATTATGGCATACTCCTCACCGTGTGTAGATCATATCATCCTCTCTTGAGACCTAGTGGTGGAAGTTCGGTGAGAGCCAAGTTCATCCTGCCCAGGCATCACCTTGATGCCAATATCTACCCCTCCGTATCTAACCCTGATCCTATGCAGAAATAGAGAAATTCGACCTCGCCATCGGATGTAGGCCTCTAAGTGCCAACCCAATAATGAGCTAGATCACTCTTTGTTCCGACTCTGACCATCATGAGATAGAATGGTCTATCAATCAGCTAAATCTTTCCCTCCCATATTCAGACCTATTGCATCATACCTCTGACAATTGTAGGAATCCTTTCGTGCCTCATCTCTAGTCCCTGCATGTGACCAATATAGAGGGTCCATATATCATGGAAAAATATGATGCGTGCTAACCTGCCCTGTGCCTACCACTGTGTAGTACTGATGACTACTGGAAGCCACATGTGACAAATAGACACCCCTTGAATTCAACCAATAGATGGATATCTGATACTAGCAATCGACTCAAGGTATGTCGATCACTATTGTTCTTGCAAACCATCTCCACTGGATCTGCCATCCACCCTCTCAATAATGTGTCGATACATTGTCTGGAGCCCAGACACATACTGGGATGCTACCTCAGTTGTACCCAGTATCCTCTACTCATGCATGGTCTCGACATGCCCTGAGAAAAGAGTCACACATGTCTCCTTCGTGACCCACTCCCTAAGCGTAGGCTCAATTATGAATGATATGCCACCCCTGCAGATGACCATCTCATCCCCTAACCTATGGTTGTTAACTAGTACACCAACCCAATGCCGCTCTTGAGTAGATATCTTCCCTAGTGTACTGAGTGTCATCCAAATATCTTGGGTGAGCCTCGCATACCCTGCTGCTCATGCCCAGAGTGCCAAATGACAACAACAAAATCGATTGTGCCCATGAGTGATGTAGAAGAGGGTCAGGCGTGTGAGTTCCCATGGATACCATCTAGCATCGCTTATCTATCTCCTCCTCAATCCTGGGTGAACTACCCCCAAAGGTATGTATGATGTCTTCATCCATGAATATTTTTGGAGGAAATACTCTAAGACCCCATTGTGCAGCACCATGCACCCCTGCATACCACTGATCATCCATGTACTCCTCGACATGCCATTGTACACTACGACATACCCTTGTACACTGTTGGATACCCCCTGTTACTGTCGTACCACCATGTATCATCCCATGCCTTGTCTGTGTCAAGGAACCAGTCACTCCTCGCATGTATTCAATGTTATGTAAGGCACTCCAATTCCACAAAGCAATCCCACACACTGCAGTACACCACCATGCACCCATGTCCACCGGTATTCCACTGCTCAATGTTAGATTCTCCCACACATCCTTGGATGTGATGGCCTAGAGTTGTGTCTCTACATGTCGGACCATTTCTCTACTCTGCTGCGGCCTATGTGCCCCGCACAAAGTTGAAGAATCCTTGGCTCCATACAAGGCATTTTCTAGTGCCTTTCCAATGCAACCTCTTCCGAAAAGCTCCTACCAAAGTATGTTGATCACCCCGTGACCCTGCATACAAATGTCGTACCAAGACAACCCAAGGAGTCTGCCCATAAACTGGTTGGCCACTGGAGCTGACCGAAAATCCCCTAGAAAATATGCATGCTCAACTGCTGGGCCAGTTTTACCCTCCAAGACATAGTCAATCAACCTGCCTAGGAAACGATAGGTAGCCCCACCTAGATCCCAATGCCAGTCTGGGGTTCTCGTATTCCCAGTGCCTGGAAACTCTTGCTGAAGTACACTCGGGTCCACCACCATCTCCATAACCCACTCCACTAGGTACCAACTCAAAATCTCCCACCATCCAACCTCAACATGTGGATGTTACACCCTGTGCAAATCCAATCGTCTCATCCCACTATCCAAGTCAACATATGAAATCTGACTAGGTGGCTCCTTCTCTCTCTCTCCAATGGGAAGAGGTGACCCAAAATTGCTGCTAGCCCCATCTATGTATACCTGAAGGGGGCCGCTATGACACTCTAATGTGCCTCTAGTTGTACCATTAGGGAATCCAACCGTTGCCCAATAACCACTCTCATGCCCTCCAGTTCCTCGTTCTGCAACAAAATAACCTCTCTTACTGATGTGGCCTTCCCTTTCAAAGCTAGAAGGATGGCATGAAGTTGATTACACTGTTGTGTGCGACCATCATCCAATACCTTTGTATCTCCTAGCGCCTCATCAAGGCATAGCCCGAAGAATGGTTGCACACCCTCCTCCATAAACACTCCAACACGCAAGACATGCTCACTAGTCAGCTGCATGTGATTGTCATTCGACAATTCTATCATAGACCTGGAGGCCTCACTACCTATCATCTCCTCAACAAAGGTGGAGCTATCTCCTGACATCTCATCAACCTGTGATGTGTTGCTATCATTAGAGAACTCGGTCACAATCCCAGATACCCCATCAATGGATACCTCAACTATGGGTGGTGTCTCATCAGAGAATGTATGCTCAATTGTCACATTGCCAACCATGGCCCCTTCAACTACTCTTTCATCTTCTTCCTTGATCTGACTCACCATCCCTGCATAATTCCACGAAACTCCCCCTGATTTGTGCATGTCTCTTAGTTCACAAAACTCCTAAAAAGAGAGGGACACTTGAATTTCATGTCCCAATGATTGGTATGCCTGCAAATTTGTTGTCAATAACTCCACATTAGTTGCAATAATGTCTTTCCATCTTGATGTATTATCCACCATTCTAGGCATAATGGATTTCTTGCATAATCGAGAATGGTTTTGATTTCCAATTGTTTCATGAATTAGTTTCTTCCCCACATTAACCATCATTTGTTGCACCCTAATCACCTCATTCAAGGTTACTTCCATGGTCTATGAGTTTAACCTTTCTTGGGATCCCATGATTTCTTAGCTTTTTATTCTGGTCTTGTCATATAATGAGGGTTTCCCATAGGTTGAGCCAAGATTATGCTCTGGTACCACTTTAATATCCCAAATGGGGATTAACAGTAATAAAAGTGCAAATAGACAAGAAAAAATGCAAACATCATTACAATGCTCAAATTGGAGCAAAAATCACAGTTGAGCCATTTTATTAATTTATTGGGAAAGATTACAATTGAGGTGTTGGAAATTTTGCACCTGGGCCTACTCAAGGCAGGCTTGAAGAACAACTCAAACTCAAGAAAAAATTTTGTTTGAAAGTATTGCTGTGTGGCTCAGTCTCTGCACTACCTAGCCCAGAAATGTTGTTGTTGGTTGACTTCGGACTGTTGGTTGGGTTGCTTCCTCTGCTCAGAAACTTCTAGGCTTTTAGCCCCGGACTCTACTCACCAAACCCACAAAAACTGACGAAGGAATTGGCCAGATGTTGACCCCGAAATTTTGGCCCAATTTCCTCTCGCTCCTCTAGTTGTTGGCTACATTAGGATGTCTATTTGAAGCCTCAAACCTGCCCAAAATTTTTTGCCGAATTAATCTTGGCTTCTCCTCAATAAACTCAGAAAAACCTATAAAGGGTTCGCCCAATTCTTGACTTCAGAATCTAGTCCTCTTAGGCTTGGCTCACTACGTTGCTGGGTAAATCGAACCTTTGGATGAATCTGCTAGAAAATTCCTCTGGAGAGCTACCAAAATCGCTGGTAGGAGGTGGCTAATCTCCCCTCCAAATCTCCTACTAAAACTCCACTACTCTCCACACTCCTGACATCCACACCAAACTGAACTACACAATCACTGTGCAGCCTACTATACCTTTGCGCAGTCCTGAAGGGGCTACACTCTTCCTGTTGCTACTACTATGTAATTCCCCCCACCAAAATGCAGAACTCCTCTCCTGAGAGGGCACTCAAAGTCCCTCGAGGTAGTGTTTGAGATCTCCGCTTGGAGATCTCGTGTGCTAAACAACACTAGAGACATGGCTATCTGGCTCAAGCAAGCTTTAGTCAAAATGGCCAAGAGTAATAAGATGAATGAATGAATGCCAAATGAGCATTCCCATTTTCATTTTATGCATTGAGGCTCAATGTATGCCTTGAGTCCCACCTTGGCCTGTGTTGCCTCTCCTTGACCAATCATGTGCTACCTTCCTCTAAGCAATCCCACATTGTCCTTTTCGTGCATCTTCTACACTGCCACCTAAGGCCAATTCGACCCCACCACTAGAGCCACAATTTTACCTTGGGGACTTTAGGAAACAAATTTATTTGGCTTAATTTCCACCCAACATTAGGAAATGCAAAAATAAATCAAAATTAATATTCCAATTAGTTGACTACTAATTTGGAATATTACAAAAACCCATAATCTTTGAGATTTTCTTCACTTGTGACCTCCCATTTGATGAATTTCTAAAGTATAAGACAAAATGAAAATGTTTTAGTAAACCTACAAGTTGGAGTGTTACCACCATCATTGTCTCATTGACTTTGTCCACTCGAGAGTATTTTCTGACCCCATATACCCATTTTCTTTGGGAGGCACTGATGCCACCTTACAACCACCATAAGAGGCCAATAGGAAACTATTTTGTTTTTTTCTCTCTACAAGTCTCAAAATTTCAGCAGTATATCACACTTCATATATGTCCTAGAGAGTCTAGTAATGTCTTTGGATCTCTAAACTAGACTTAAATTTTTTTGTATAAATATGCATATTACATCCATATACCCAATGTGTGGGATTCCTTCATCATATCTACCCTAGTGCCATGGCATGTGGCTTGGAGCATTCCCTTTGCCCCCACTCTTTTCCATCATCGTTTCACATGACACTTGCCATTTGATGGATGCACCATGGACCTGTCACCCCCTTAGAGGTTGAAACCACTTAATAAGGTCATTTATTAACCTCTCTTGTTGAGCTTGCTAACACTTGTACATTTTAAAGCCCATTTGGAAGGGAATTACAATACGAAGTGTCCACTTTTTCCCCTTGTTAGTAAGCTTATTTACATAATTACACTAATGGATTGTTGTACTGGAAGGTGAGGAGGACTAATGTACTTTCATTGGCAATTCTATGGAACAAAGAAAATTCTGATCCAATTTACTCTAATCAGCTTCTGAGCCATGCAAAGTAGGTCATTTTCTTTGTTCCATAGAACTGACAAAAAAAGTACATTAGTGTAGGCTTTGTTCCATAATATTTTCCTTAGGCATACACTAGGAGTAGAATTTGAGATTCCTAGATACAAACGAAAAAATTGGGTGTTAATATTACAATTGAAGTGTTGAAGGAGTAATATCATTTTAGCCAGACAAGGAGAAAATATGCTCATTGTAGAATGACAAAGTTGACACATGTTGTAGAATTCATAGGCCTGGATACCATAGAGATAGGTAATTCAAAACTACACACACATAGATAAATGGTTGCAAATAGAGGTAAGGGAATGTTAGAACTGCAAACATATGTTACCACAAAGAGGTGATGCAATGGAGAATGATCAACATGGAATGCTAGACCTAACAAGGCATATCTGATAGGGTCAATACGATGCTCAAGGGGGCCACTGCTACAAAGTCATAGGAAACGGCCACTGCTACAAAGTCATGGCTCCAATACCACTATTGGGCTCACGAGAATGCAAGAGATATTTAGGATAAACATGAGATTGCATAATATTAACCATCTATACATATAAAGACAAGTACATGTGACATTTGGATTATCCTTCCAAGGTCCCTTGGGATTGAGTCAAAGTGATGTTTCATGTTCCTCCACAACAACCCTAACAGATTAGGTGTCCAAAAAATATAAATAAATACATAAAAAAACCAAATAAAAGATAATTAACTACACATGTACATAAACCAACATGAATTCAATAAATCATTGAAATTTTATCTCTGTTTTATCTCTTGAAATTTTCTAGTTTTAGGAACATTCAATTGTTTCCCATGATGGGCGATTTATCTTTGGAGATAAGGAGAATGAAGGATGAAGTTCCCATGATAAATATTAAAATAATGGCTATTTACCATCTTGTTGAATAAATTTCGTGTGGTTTTGACCAACTGGATTTCCTCCACATATACAAAGAACGCGACATGATTGCTGATATATTATGAAAGGAGGGTTTACTTATCCCCAATGAATTCATATTATTTGATTTATTACAAGGGTGGTACAAAGTTCATACATTTGATAGTCTAGATGTTCCTCTAATGTCTTGACATTGATTCTTCTCAAACAATGAATAAACTTTTTTGTAGTTGATCTCTAAAATAATATTTTATTCATTGTTTTATGTACATATAATTTCTTTTTAAAAATTTTTATCACATTGTAATCCAGCAACCACTTTTTCCCTTTGTATCTAGGAAGCTCAAAGGCTACACCTAGTGTATTCCTAAGGAAAATATTATGGAACAAAGTCTACACTAACATACTTTCTTTGTCAACTCTATGGAACAAAGAAAATTATCTGCTTTGCATGGCTCAGAAGCTGGCTTATAGTAATTTGGATTAGAGTATTCTATGGAACAAAACAAATTACCTACTTTGCATGGCTCAGAAGCTTATTAGAGTAAGTTGGATCAGATTTCGTCTTCTGCTTGGTTATTTATTTTCCTTGCAGCAATATTTTCCATGCGTTGAGAATGCATACACCAATACAGACCATAGTAGCAAGTGTATTTCTGACCATAGTAATGAAGCTCACTTGTTTAATTTGGACTCATCTCAAGCTCTGCACAACTCAAAAAATGAGTTGTTTTAACTTGTGTGTGAGCCGACCTTGCTTCCTGTGAGTCTAACTCATTAGCAGTAAATTTCACTTACAAGCACTTGTTACTAGTTAGCGTGAATGCTGATTGGTAGGTAAGTGCCAAGTAATTTTTTTTAATTGTTCAGTGAGATTGACACATGAGTCCGATGACTACATGTTGTTTCATGCCATTATAAAAATCAAACAAAAAATACCCATTCTGCTCATATTTTTGGCAGGATCTTCTGCAGGTTGCCTTCTTTTTTTTTTCAGTGACTTGTAAACCCATAAAAGAGGAGCAGAGCAAGAAATTTTTTAAAAAAATAGAAAGAAAATAGTGGCATATTCATAGTTTACAAAAGATTCACCATGGAAACCCAAAATGGGAAAACCACCTAAACAAACAACACACTTGCTTGGCTAGGAAAAGTACCTACCTAGAAGGAGCACTAGACACTTGGAGGAGGAAATTTCATCTCTGGAGTTCGGGACCATGCGTTATGATCTACATGGTGTATGCATGAACCCTTGGTTGGTCCATCATGGACAAGCACATGTGGAGGTAGCTTGCTCTTGATTTTTTAGACCTAAACTCCATGGTTAAGTGGCTTTATTCTTTGGAGCATTTGAGACCTTCTGACAACATGTTTCTTCTATGGCTTGTGACCTTGTGAAAACATATCCGAGTTCGTCTATGGCTTCTGACCTTGTGAAAACATATCCAAGTTCTTCTATGGCTTGAGCGAAGTTTGTGGAACATATCTAAGTTCATTTGTGGCTTGATCCAAGTTCACTGGTGACTAGACCAAAGTGTTGTGGCTTGATCTAGGTCTGTGGTATATATATCAGAGATCAGTGAAGACTAGACCAAAGTCCTATGAAAGTTGATCAAAGTCTGTACCATAGATCCAAATCTGTGATCTTGTTCTAAGTCTGTCGTATTGGTCTAAGATCTATACCATCTATCCAAGGTATGTAAAGGAGGTATGAAACCTATATTTATCTCTGATATGAATTGTTATCATCATATCATTCCAATATATATTCTTTTTTTGAAGTCCCAGCTTCAGAAAAGGTGTATTCAATATTTTTTCCTTCTGGCATGATGAGAGGATCAACCTTTCCTTTGTGATCTTTGTTGGACATTCAGTTGTGAATACTTAGCACTTGTGGAAGCCTTCATGGGTCAGTAAAGTCCTTGTTTTGATGTATTGTTGAAGAACCAATTCAAATGCTTAAATAACAATGTACTCTGCTTTAAAATTTTCATATTCATGATCTGTTTTTGTATGAGAAATTGTGAAACCACAAACAAGAAAACTAGATCATTCTTTGGCACCACCTGCACACGACAATGATCCAAATAGTTGCATCTTCAATGTTGGTTGGATAAAAATGTCACGGCCATTTAGAAATTTTCCTCACCATGTTTCTCTCAAGAGAAAACCACCTTGCCTGAGCAGCCATTCCTGAGCCTGATGCTATCTCCATTACCTAACATTTTTTACTACAATTCCCACACACTTTGTTATGAACCCCACCCCTATAAACTCCTGCTCTTGAAAATTATGAAACCTTTCCATTTAAGTAGCAGTGACCAAAAGGTTGAATAATGGTGTTCTTTGCCTCTTCAACAGATTGACAAATTGAATGCTCTTCAATACTTGGAATCTCAAGAATCACATGCGCTTCCATCTAGTCAAGTGGAAGAAAAGAGTGATATTGTCATGCATGCAAGTTGATGGTCATCCTATACTAGCTTATTTTTGCAAAATTTTGGCTAGAAGCATGTTATCTAGACCAATGGAAGAAACATATAAGGTCACACTTTAGGTTGTGGGTCAAAGGGGGAGATAACTGGAGCATGTCTCTTTAAGAAGAAGATTTAATGGAATTCATGGCTTAGGTCACCACTTGCAAACACTGAAATCCACAAGCCTACTATACCTAAGTTTGTAGGGAATTTTAGTTACAAAATGAGATGCATATAGGCTGAGAGCACCTGAGATGAAGGTCATACTCCTAATGGATTTCATCATTAATATGCTGATAATATATTCCTGAGGAAGGGCTAATATTTCAAGGGTTATTTTTCTCAGATTTTGCACCATATATCACTGTTTTCAGGAGGAAATATTGGAGATCAATCATCATATTATGAAGCTGAGAAAATATGTTTGTTTCCTGCAGAAATTCGAGGCCAAATTATATGTACTAAGCAGCATGATTAAAGGGTTCAGAATTTCTGAAAGAGGCTAATATTTTGTACCTTCTTTCTGAGATTATACCAGTCTATACCAGTGGGCTGAGATTGGTCAAAAGATGTCACCAAGTGAACCTCCAGTTTCCTTGATCTTCCTATATTGTAATAGCTCTCTGAATTAAGCAATAAAATTAATGATTTCCTCTTATTTCCTCTTGCTTTAGCATTTTCCTTACAGTGCACGCCAAGTGTTTAATGAAATTATTGCACTCGAACTGTTTGGAAAAATTATCAAAGAATGTTTGTTTAGGAAGGAAAAATTTGCATAATTTAGAATTGGTACATCACATATCAACTAAAAAAATCATTTTCGTGTAGTCATAGACACATTTTCATATAATATTATTCCAAAATAAAAAATTTGTGCCTATAACTCATTGAACTCCCTCGGTCATATTAAATTTGTATTTATGTAGGCCGTTAATATCTAAATCAGCACATCACTAATGGTTAGACACCAATGCCACAATTGTACACAAACAATGTCATTTCTCATTTAGCTGGGCCACATATCACACAAAATTGGAATGGACGTGGTAATCATTTTCCACTACTAGTAAATATTATCAATACCATATAATAGTCACAGCCAGCATATGGTCAGTAATAACTACCCTGTTTCAGATCTCAACAGTCAATTCGAAAATTTTGGGACAAGTAAAACGACACAAGCATGGCCTTTGCTTGTTTCTCAAAGGGATGTGAAGGAGCTAGAAATTTCTGACCAAGGGATGTGGGGTTCTTTTGATAGAGTCAACCAAAGGGGAATGTGTAGAGCAAGAACTATCTAGTTCTTGTCTGAGGTTGTGATGATCAAGTGCAAACTTGGAATAAGTCAAGGAAGAAATTTTGTTGCTGAATTAATGGTAATGTGAATTGGAAATAGGTAAAGACATTCATACTGGTTGGAAATTCCAAAGTCTTAGTAGATTAGTTTAATGGGAGGATTGAACTCAGAAACCTCCTTTTAGAATCATGGCAGACAAATATTTGTCAACTGCACTTATATAGAGAAGAATGTTATAGCATAAATGCTCTCAATTCCTGGATGATGGATTTTTCTCTTATTCATAGTGATGTTTTCATTCCTGAATTTGCGTTTAATATTTTTTATTCTACCAATCCATTTAAAATGATAGAAGTTCTTATGTGAGTTTTAATGTAATCAATGACTGTGTTAAAAATGTGCTGCATAATAGCCATGACATTATAGTTTTTTATTTCTGTTGGAATGAAAAAAATATTTAGGCCAGCCAAACTTCAGTTATATGTTGAATTCCAGATATGTACTTACATTCAAAAATTGAATGAAAGAATGTATGTGATACACACTACCAAAGGAGAATACATCTATGCCTAATATGTTATTTCCATTACTCGGTTCTCTATCGGGGCATAGATAAATTGACAATCACATGAAACTCAACTTCTTGACTTTGCAAGTAAGAAGACTAAATATCTAGATCAAGGCACACACACGAGGACAACATGGCCGTAGAAATGTAAAAAGAGCTATAAATGGGAAAGGGACCATTTTTAGATAAAGGAGCATACCGTTTGGGAATCCGCATGGATAGCCTTCCTCACAGATTTTTCGTTACACCAAATAGTAGCAATTTTAACATCTTGAATTGAAAAACTCAACAGACCTTCTTTAGAGAAGGAAAACCTGAATTAATAAGTTAATCAAATTTAAAAAATTTCACTACAAAAAAAGGTTAGAAATACTACACCAAATATTCTACAATTTGATAGCTAATAAATAATTTATAGCATCACTTCTGCAACTACATTGTCTAGACTCTATTCTAGAAATGTGAATCCTAAAACATGCTACCTCATTAAGACTACCAATAACTATCATGTTCTACAATCTTGGAATTTGTAAAATACCAATCAAGAACTACCATATCAACCAGAACAATATATAAAAATTGACGCGTTTAATATGGATTCAATAAGAAGCTTGGGACCGTAAGGAACTTGGCATACAGATTGAATTTCATCCATTCAATGCCGGATAGGTAGATGCCACAAAAAAACACTACTAAGTTCACATTATCAAGAATAAAATTTGATGAAAAAGTGCATTGTAATATCCTTTCATGAGTATTTTTGCATATTATCAGGTAGCAATGAGTCTATGGCAATTGTTGGAGTCACCCCAATAATCAATCTGCAGCTTTAGTACTTTTTATCTCATTCAGTTGTGTTCGGTTTTATCATTTAATTTTGTTAAAGGATTCATTCCATTTGATTTAGTCTATTCTCTGAATCTGTGATCTATATATGTTTAACTATTTGTGCCTACTTTCGTTCACAAAAGGAAAGACTCGCTTACATAGTTTTCTCCCAAGTGGTTCAAGCAAGTCTTTAGCATCTTGCCTCATAAACTTCTTCACTTTCCTCATATATCCAATTCTATTGAGAGTTCCTAGGAAAACCATCTGAAACAGATAAAGTGTGTTGATTCATGTTACTTCTATCAAACTCCACCATGGATGATGAGGCTTTTTCTTTAGTTGAAATAGGATGCTCAGGATGCTTATTGCTACCAGAGACATCTGCAAGAGTGACAGAACTTAACGGATTAGAAAGATTTAAAATACTATGCAGATTTTTGTTTGCCTTCACTTGACTTGCAAAATAATTCTAAAGGATATCCTGAAGGGCCAAATCATCATCCACAACAAGAATTTCTTCTGTCAAATTTTTGACAGAAAATTATAGACTACGATATCGACAGAAATCTCCAAAAGGTGATACAATTGGTGAGTCATCCCTTTTTTTGTTCAAATCAATTTATCCTTCAATGATTTCTTTTTTTGGTCCTCCAAAAGGACAAACATTCTCAAAAACAGAAATTTTCAATTGTTCTTCACCACCTGCAATTAAAAGGAATTGTCTTCCATTCGACAAAATGGAAGGTTTTCCGAGTGATGGGACAACTCCGGTCCCCACCATCTGACTACCCTGAGTTTCTGTTCCATCGTCATCCGACTACCCACGACCTCCCAGTGGACCCTGCTCTCCCCCGCGTCACCTGCCTCCGCCTCCTCCTCCCATCCCCTCTGCCACCCCCCTCCCCTCCGCTCCCCCATGACCACTCCCTCACACATGCTCCAGTCCAATTTGATTTCCTTCCTCACCAACAACAGGCCATCTATAGCTTCAAGGGTGAGAAGTGCCTCTGAGATTGAAGGCCTCAACACAACTCTTGGGTGGGCACATTGCAGAGCCAACAATAAAACTTTATCTATGGTTTTCCAAGATTCTGAATCCCATATCTTCTTATCAATCACCTCCTTTGCCTGCTTCTTCTACTTCATATCCACCACCAGAGGTCAAATCCAATAACGTTCCAGTAATTTGGGCGCATTCATAATCAAAAACCAACCAAACCAACTTCAAAATTCCACAAAGGATCTCTTGTGACAAAATCACATTGTTTGCTTTAGCACGATCAGCGCTGGTGGTTTTCCATAATCCCGTCCATGCCTCCAGAAAATTATAGAGAAAATTCTCATCCCAAAGAAGAACCCTATTCGCTCATGCTCTTATTTGTGCAGCCTTCCAAAGATTGAAACTAGGTAACGTTCCCTCTACTGTTGCAAAAAGCTTCCAGTTCCGACTTATTGTGCTAAGAAACCTTAAGGTTTCCCCTGAAACTTAATATAACAACCAGTGGAAATAAGACTTATCTCCTTGAATATTTCACGCATCTCCATTTGCAAAGCGAGCATTGAGGGCTCGAGAGTTCACTGTTATTGAGTTGAATGAATGCTTGAGATTTGACATCTTCAATCTCACTAAATAGAGAATGAGAAGTAAAATAAAATTGTGCAAAACCATGTATCCTAGACACACCTAAAACTGGGATCATAACCCCATGTTCCCCTACTGCTAGGCATATATTACAGAGTGTTCAGACATTTTTCAGTGTTGTAATTCATTTTTTGTTTTCATTGATGTCTCCGGTGGTATTGGACTAGTTAGATTTCTCAAAAATCCCAATAAATGAGAACTTGCTTAAATTGACTTTGTTCAAGATGGGGGAATTTTTGGGAAAAAATAGGACATAAAATACTCTAACTTGGCTGATTTTAATGATAATGTGTGTATCTTTGCTGATGCAGAATGTTCTTGCTTGGTCTGGAAAAAATTGGCAAAGTTCACTGGAGGAGCATCTCACGAAATTTTTTATTTCTCGAACTCCCACATAGGTGGCTAGTCATTCACAAAAGTATTTTATTCAGTTGAATTCGATGAACAGGGATAGAAGACGATCAAGCATTCATGATATTACTAGTGTGAATGGGAGTGATGTATCATTAGCACAGGGACCTATCACTGGTCAAGGAAATAAATCTTCAGGATCTGCAGGGCAATCTGCTAATCATGCTTCTTAGCCAGGGCTTCCTAGTGTATATGGAGCTACTGTTGGTCAGCCCATTGTTGAGCCTATGGTTTCTGCTGTTGGCACTCCTGTAATGATTCCTCGGGGACATGCTCCTTATGTTGTTCCAATTTCTTACCCTATGCCACAACCAACTATGCATTGATAACTAGAGAGAAGGAGCTGAGAACTTTGGACTGCAAAGCTTCATTTGATAATATGTTTGTTGTCATCGTATCAATAGGAAATGATGAATTTCAACTGATCTGCTAAATTTTGATCAGTTGGTGTATCATTGCTCGATATGCACCTTTTCCTGTGTGGTATGAAAGAGATTTTTTTCTTCCTCCACTAAGATTTCCAAAGTGGAGGATATTAATTTTCTTGAAAAGAATGATTTTGAAGGGGATACATGTAGAAAAAAATCAAGAGTTGTTATTCTTTTATTATTTCCTTTCTTCAGTCAAAATCAGAAAAGAGAAAGCCTCTAGAACAACTAGCAATATTATATGATAACTGTTACAATTTGGCACAGAATACACAAAGAAGGAGATTTAAATAACGTTGCTCTGTTTAGCATCAACATGATTTAGGATGCTTTGTGCAGATTATTGGTCAGATATGTTTGTGTGTTTCTTATGGGTAGGAAATTAAACGAAATTTGTCTCCATGGGTGCATTCAATTCTTGATGTCTTACTTTGGCTCTCTGGAATGTTGTTTTTGTGTTGTATAAGGTTCTTATTGGGATCATTTAATTAGTGCTCTCTGTTATAACTTATAAGAGTAGCATATGATAGGAAGAATTGATATGGTTTATAATTCAAGTATGATATATGGATGTGAGAATGTGGTAGTTTGAAAATGTTCCCTCTGCATGAAGTGGACATGCTAGTTGGAAAGAGTGGAGAGAGGCATTTATGTATTTTGTATCTTCATGCCATCATTCTCTTTGTTTTTAGGCCTTATTTTTGCATTATGGATACCATTGTAAGCCCTCGTCTTGTTAATACACTTCTCATTCGATACCGATTTATTTCTTGTTAAATGTTGGTCTTTGATTCAAACATTTCGTGTTTGTCTTGCCAATAATTGAGGTCTAGAAAATATTTTTTCAAGAAATATTAGATGCTAACATTAACTTCCAAGTCTAGAAACATTAGAATATGGTACAATAAGACATAACCTTAGAAGCATGCATTTCATATAGGCAAAACTATTACCATTCACTACTAGATGTAAGCGGGTCATTTGGCAACTATATTGACATTTTGTATGCCTGAATTTTGACAGAACACCGATAAATATCTAAATAACCATATCAATAAGAGGAAAGATGTTTTGTTTGAGAAAAAATTAATTTACCTTTGACCTTCTAAGGATGCTTGATCTGTTTCATTGTAATTGTCTCATTTCCAACTCAAAATTTCGTGTTTTTCCATTTCAATTTATGATGGTTTTTTGTAGTTCAATGAGCTTCTTGTCTAATTGCATCCCATCAGAAATACACCCGAGGTCATGTTTTACCTTTTTCATGGCATAGGATAGTTTCCTCATCTAGATATACTCCCTTTTATGTTCCTTTCACCCGATTTCGTAGTTTTAGAATTGTAACATGCAAATTTCATTAGTATTGTTGTCACCGGTATTTACTGTAATATCATGATGTTTCTCATGATAATATCTGTAAAGTATAGAAATTTTGTTGATTGGTATATTTGGAGTTTGAAATGTTTAGCTTGCAATTTTAGCAGCATGGATGGTGACAACAATCCCTGTACTTGCATTATGTTTAAGTCTGGAAGACAGCATTGATGTTTCAATTATTATGAATATAGAACGGTTTTTATGTCCTAGAAACAATTCCAACGTGCAAAGTTGTTAGGTGTAAGTGAATGTAGCTGCCACTATCACTCTTTCCCTCTAATTTATGCAATAGATTCCCTCATTAGGATGAGTTGTGAATATGTAGGTAACACGTGTTACATTGTTTTGTATTGCAGAGTTGGTATTATGGCAGTTTGAGGAGCCTAAATATACATTGGGTGAAGGATTATATCACATTAAGTTTCATTTTCAGTGGTAGTTTGAGGAGCCTTCTTTTAAATTTAGTGTAGGCTATAAAAAATTAAGTTGTATGTCCAGTTTGCCTTTTTCCTGCTTAATAGGTAAATGATGATGAGCGCTTCACCTCATCCTTAAGGCTCACTCTTGCATCCAGTTATTTCAACAACAATGCTATTGAACTTGACTTCTCAAGTTTGATGTGGGCCAACCACAAGCTTTTAGTTGGTTATTCCATGGACTCGAAGTTATTTTTTTTATTGTAGAGGAAATTTTAGTAGGGTCATTGATCTAATTGCATCAATTATATTATTTGTCACCTATTTCAATCTTTTCAGAGTGGTTAAACTGGATGAATAAACTTGTAGGGCCATATTTATTAGTGAGTCGTAGTTTGGAGAATTTTTTTCTGAAACTTCCTGAAGTCATTTTGATGCACTAAATGACACTTTTTGGTGGTCAAAACTATCATGCTTAAGAATTGGACCCCATGATGCGTTTCTACACTCAAATACCTTTCCAATGGTGCATGAATTGCATGATTAACTCACCAGCTAAAGGTATATTTGCTTGTGCCCTTTCTGTTCTCAATCTCTTAGGTGCAAGAATGAATGAGCAGAAGATGGTTCTAGGAATGAATGGCAGCTCTAAAGAAATCGAAAATGTGTCAAGTGGAGCTACTCAACAATTTTCCCTAATATAAAACAACAAAATTTCCTCAAGAAAAAACAAGCAACTATAACAAGAAACTATTATGTTTGTATTATTTGGATGAATTTAGCTATGTTGTTTCATGCAATGCATTGTGTCGACTATGTCTTGAAATATTAGCTAAGTGCATTGTGATGTTAGGATGCTTTAAATTCCCTAGTTGGATGTGTGCTTTATGTTGAATGAACTTGGTTAAGTGGGACTTAGTTGCATCTGATAAACTGTTATTAAAGGGAAAGTGATGGATAGACCTTAAGTTAAGAGGAATCATATAGCTGAGGTGCACGCTAGAAAAGCCCCTGTGGTTTTCACAAAGTAGTGTCATGTGATATGTGACTCAAAGTGTTGAAAAGGACTTGAGAAACTCAAATTTACAAAGAAAAATACAGTTAAAATTTAGATTCATGACATCACCCCTGTTAATGCTCTATGAAGATGAAATGTCAAGTGCAAGGTTGAATCCTTTAATATAATGTATTTTTCCAGACTATGGTCTACTTCCAACTGCTTGCCACCAAAGATCAATCGTTGTTGTTCGAAAGGGATCCCCTCCTGATCCTTATCTTAAACCTTGTCCATGACAAATAACAACACGTCTCTTCTTGTAAGCGTTTTTTTAAATAGTTGTTTGGCATGCTATGGACTTCAGTGCATCTTATTAAATAGTTGTTTCGCATACTCTGGACTTCAGTGTTTTTCCATCTTGAACTCGTTGTAATTCATATTTGGATTCTTAAACCCCTTGAGAGTTGTATCACTTCTCTGGTGTTTTTTTGGATTATTTTTTTGGTGTAGCTACCATCTCTGCATGTGCCACTCTCCCTATTGTAGCTTTTGCAACAAATCCGTTAGAATTTTGTCAAAAAAATTGATAGGCATCCTCCTTATTTTAGAAATTTGTCAATGGAAAAGGTTTGGCCATGAGGGCTTCTTTTTCTCTCTTCATTGGTGTAGGGGGAGGAGAGGATCCCTACTTGGCAGGGAGAACTGGAAACCTAGTGGAACACCTAACAACAATGGAGGGCTAAGAAGAGGTGGTGCTCTGCATCCTTATTTTGTATCCCATTATATATTTACATTGACATGAGTTGATTTATAAAAGTAATATACTAATAGAAGATGCCACTGCCACTGTGAAACAATAGTTGGACGTTTAAATATTTTTATACCTTGTGATTCTACTTAATCAACAATTATCTTAATATAATAATCTGCTACCATTCTGAAACAATCTCCTTCAGACATTTAAAGACTTCATCAAGTAGCTATATATTCTCTCGTACGAAGCTCTGGGTGCTTTACTTCAGCCCATATAGGGCTTTCTTCAACCTGTAGACATGGGTGTCCTGATCCTCAACTTTGAACCCCAAAGGTTGCTCTACATACATCTCTTCCTTTATCTCACAATGCAGAAATGTGGTCTTCACATCCATCTAATGAAGACTCCATCCTAGAATAGCAGCAAGTGCTATCATATATCAAATGGTGGTATATCGAACCACAGGTGAAAATATGTCATCATAGTCTATGCCTTCCTTTTGAGAGAGACCACGGGCAACGAATCTTGCCTTGAAATTTTCAGCACCAGATCCATGATTGATCTTGAGGTGACAATTGCTTTGTCCTCCGGTCTTGGAACCACATCCCATACATCATTCTTCATTATGTGCATCACAGCCTTCCAGACTTGATGCTTTCCCAAATAATCCAGGCTCATATTGTACTCATGGAAGTTAGATACCTCTGGTATTTATATGGCTTCTTATTTTCCTACCGGAATTTCCCTCGTTGAAGCCATATACCCTTGAACCATGAGGGTCTTCTTTATTTCAACAATGATATTAGCTCACGAGCATATACAGCTGTATTCACCCTCTTAATGCCAAATTCTCTTGTGAGAGAAGACATCTATTTTAAATGAGGGCATCCTAGACACCAAATTGGAAAGGAGTCTTATTCTCCCACAGTCAAAGCCATCCAAGACTCATAGCCATATACTGTCATATAGCTATCATGCATATATCATTTACAATATTTGTTCAAAACTTCACAGGCTTTTCTGATCATGGTTCAAGACTCCAACCACATGACTGAAGGTTGCAAAAACTTCTCAGTTCACACTTGCAAGATTATCATTACGCTCCAATGTAGTGTCTATCTATGTCACTATCATAATGACAGTGAGATAGAATGACAGATTTAGTTCCTCAAATTTGCGGCTACAAAAAGACACTATGAACTGTCATCAATGTCATATCATTATCATAGAGATACTGTAAAACATCTTGTCATAGATGTACTGTCATAACGGTCATGGAGAAATTGTTAATAAAGTCACTCATGTATCATGAGCAAGATCTTTGTCATTATGTAATATAAGTGCATACAAATCAAGGTATTCATCCAAGTCACTGTCATAGATGAAATTTTTGTCATGGATACATTTTTCACATATTACTGTATATAATCCCAAATTCTCAACAACTCTCCTTTTTTCATCAAAGTGACAATATATATTTTTTTTTCTTTTTGGTCCTCGGTTCTGGGTTCGAGTGGTTCGTAAAAAAATGACTCTTCAAACGATACTTTGCGGTAAGGTTAATAACAACTCTTAGGGAAGCCACCAACTTAATATCTGCAATATTATGGAGTCTTGCCATATAATCTGGTCCCTGAGAAGCAGTCTTGCCTTGTCAATTTGTCACAACCTCCTTTCCAGCCTTCTCCACATTTCTCAAATACTATGTCAACAAATCCACATGATCTACTTTGTCCAACATGCCAAATGCATCAGCGTATCTAAGGAACTCTCACTGTTTACCTCCTGTGGGGATCTCCTCTATTGAATCCAAAGCTAGAATTAACGTTCATTCCAACCCAAAATACAATGAAAACTAGGAGAAAAATCAAATCGTGGCATTTTCAGTTCTCCCGGATCTTCTGCGATGGAATGTATTCTACTCTTACTCTAACAATTTCACCCTATAGCCAGAATTCACTTTTAAGTTTTTCACCCCATTCCTCCACTATATCCGACCAACTTAATCTTCTGATTTGCCTTATTTTGGAATGTATTCTATATTCTAGCTCCCACGACCTCCATATACTGGAAAAGACACGACCGAAACTTTAGAATGTCGGGACCAGGCGATGTAACATAATCAATCAGAGGTATGAAAATTATCTGAGAAATCCTACATTATTTGTCAGGGGTTTCTAGGAACCTGGAGTTTCACCCGCCCGCAGTAACAACTTAAGCTTCGAACAGCGAGCTGTCGACTTCTACATCCGACACAGCCAAAGGTTTTAAATTTTTCGATGACAGAAACAATATTTTCTGTAGATTTTGGTGGAGCTGAGAAAGCACATGTAGTACTGTTATTCCAAAAAAAATATTTGGGCTCCAAAGCACTCATTACCAACTTTTCCATATTGGGGGCTTTAAGGAATGTTAGCAATTTGTTCCGCTAGGTTTTTGCATCTTACATTTGGTGCATTATGTAATTTCTAAGGCCACGGCCGTCGTCTTTATCGTGGAGGATTTCGATCTCTGAGTGGACGCCAACAGATGAGAGAACACTATAATGAAGCCATACATACCATATACTTATCGCATAGAACCATGCCATATGACTGTGCAACGATTCCATACATATCGCAGCCACACATCGCAGCCACCAACCATGCTGAGACTCACCATTGCATTGTGCCATAGAACAGAGGTGCGATGACCATCTCAGAGGTGCGAGAGCAAAGGACCAAGATCAATACCATACACTCGCATATAAGTCTTGGCCACATATACTGAGGGTGATCTTCTAAGCCAGAATAGATAACGTTGAGGCCCAAATTCTTCATTCTGCTTGGATATGTATATGCTTTGTGAAAGTGCTCCTTCATCCTCTCCCAAGTGAGAAAGCCTCTCAAAAATATCAAATGCTACTTTGTGATTCAAATGGCGAAGAATTACCTGTGGCGAATAATTTAATCCGCTCGTGCTCTTCAACTCGGCTCTCGGAATCCGCTCTTCAGCTTGGTTCTCAAAAATGGTAGTCGGGCGCAGTGAAATATAAAAATGGTAGTTGGGCATGAAAGGAATTTAAGAATTTAAATTTTAAATGGTAGTCAGACGCGAGCGTACGGGAGGTGGAGCGGAGTGGGGCCCACCTTTCGAGTTGAAACAACAGATGCCGGCGGGGCACTGGCTAGAGCTGTCCCATCACCAGAGAGAGTCACCAGATAGGAGCTCCATTTCTTCTAATAGTAGAATTCTTCGAAGTAAAAGTATTCGGCTAAGCAAGCGGTAAAAACTAAAACTGTTGAAAGGAATTTAACAATACATAAGAAACAGAGAAATGAAAAATAATGTTGCTGCTAGTGAAATTCCTCACTAAAAATATTTAAGGGTATCAATACAAGAAGCTTCAACTATTATAAGGAGTGTAATATATGTCTGCGAAAAATAACATGTACATCAATAAATGGTATGCAAGGCTACCATGCTACGTGAGAAATAAAATGGCAGATAAAAGGATTTTTAAATGAAAGTACTATTTACATGTGTTTGCATTGGCATCGAGGTCAAAAATCATCTCCCCTTCATTCATTATCCATTCATCTCATCTTCATCTATAATAGGTACCTGGGATCCTTTCGAAATATTTAAAACCCATCTATCCTTTAGTAGTTCTCTTACTAGAATGCACTCCTAC
Source organism: Pinus albicaulis (assembly GCA_034641835.2). Classification (NCBI taxonomy): domain Eukaryota; kingdom Viridiplantae; phylum Streptophyta; class Pinopsida; order Pinales; family Pinaceae; genus Pinus; species Pinus albicaulis. The sequence goes on along the minus strand of JAXQQM020075625.1, from coordinate 37,629 downwards.
TGTATTCTGCAGTTCACTGAAGTTTTGTGAGGACAAGGATCAAATAGGTGTATTTGCATTTCCAGCATCTTCATGCCCAAGATGAAATGCCAAGGTAGAAATCTTGAGCCAAACAAATGTGAATTAGCATATGGCCTAACTAGAAGGGAAACAAAAATATGCTCAGAATTAATTATTTGAAAACTACACTGCTTTCGTTCTCTATTGAAGTTTTACAATCAGGGTTTTCATTCTTCCACTTTGAACTAGCCCCTCTAATATATCTAGTTTCCAATAACTTAAACAAGTATTTCTTAGATCTAAATCTATGTTCTGACACAGGATCAAAAAATACTACACATCCCACTAAAGCATGATTTTCAATAACGAAACCATATAAAACTTGAACTCACCTAGATTGTTGAAATTCAGTTTTTCTATTGTGAACCTACCATGATCACCAATGTTCAGTTTCCAAGTTTTGAATAACTCAACCCTCCTCACTGTGTCCCTTTCTCATTAAGTTCTTAGACTAGGAATGAAATCACTCTGTGGTATTTCAATTTGTGAAAAAACTCAATCATTTGTAGGAATTTCACCACCCATTAGAAAATTTACACTGGCATAGATCCATCTTAAAATGAATCCGTTAAGCACTAAGAGAGATTTAAAAACACCATGTTTAAACTTATTTAAGCTTAATAGATCTAGTTTTAAGACAGAAGTATATTTTTCTTATTTATTTTATTTGGAAAACTTCCTTGAGGAAACCTTTTAGGCACCTCCTTACATTGCGGGAGTGGTACCTGGGATAAATTCAGCTGGTTTATAATATGTACTCTTAACCTAGACTTGTACCCATGACCTCTCACTGATCTCCACGTTGAAGCTGGTTGGTTCAAACTGATCTAGCTAACCCACTAAAGCTAAGTTGATCTATAACTGTGTATATTATATATCACTAAAATTCAACTAGTTATCATAGTGGTTCAACTCCCCTGTTTTGAATAGGTCAACCTTTTTTACTCAATCCCTTCACAACAAGAGAAAGCACTCATTGCGACTTCCAATTGTGATGAAACTCTACTAATTGTAGGAAATACACCACTCATAAAGAAACTTTTATTTCATGTTGGCCTTTGTTTAGGCATTACACACATATGAAGTAATTAAGATCTCCCCCCATCAGGGCTATAGCTCATCTTGCTTATCTTGGTGCAACAACTTAGTTCTCTTTTCCCATTCCAAATAATTTTTTTGAGACAGAAAATAGGCCCAAAGTTGGTGTTTTGAGTGAACCTGAATCAATTAAGGAGAAAATACCTTCAAAGAAATCTATAAATACAAGAGGGATAGATTCATTTGGATCATCATTGGATTGGATCATTTTGCCTCAGTTCTTCTTTGAGCATATGGCTTTGAGGGTTTGAGACTCCCTTTTGACTAGTTTTGGTGGAGGCGATCCCACCCTACCTAGTCTTTTCTCTTCTAATTTCGGTGGTGAAAGAGTCCACCCTAATCAGTTTATTTTTTCTGTTTCTTCTACTCTATTTTGGCTTAGGATTGTCAAATAAGTTTTGGTCTAAGAAAGGTCATAAGATAAAATGAAGTATTTTTTAGGCAGTAGCTAAAGCAAGACAGATTGAGGCATTTCTTGAGGTCGAACTGAAGAGCAAGGTGTGAGACCGGAAGGGGCCAGAGAGTCAGATCCATCTAGCAGAAGACCCAGAATGCAGAAGCCACTCAGTCCCCGCGTAGAGTGACGTAGTGATTGCACAAAGGCTGTGGAGGGCTTGCCATGCATAGTAGTGATTGTGGGAGCAGAAGCACCAAGAAGAGTAGTTGCAGACACTTTGAGGGAACTTTATTCCCTAGGGAATTCCTAGTTAGGGAATTCTAATTTTCGATACCTGAGTAGAAATTTTGGACGAAAGATCTACCATCTCGAGCAGAGAGTGCGTAGGCTAGGCCATAGCTGCAAAAAGGAGAGAGAGGGAGCTATTTCGACATATTTTTTCAGTTGGCAAAGATGGTAGCAAGTGGGCTGAGAGATCAAGATCGATTGGAGGGAGCCTCCAACTATGTGATTTGGCAGGCAAGGATCAAATTCCTGTTAGATGAGCATGATCTCAAAATCTTCATTGAAGGTGTGGTGGTTGTCTGAGTAGATTCAAATTATTTGAAGGAATACAAGAAGAATATGGCTAAGGCATAGGGCCTGATCCTTGACGGGGTAAGGGCTCATGTCTTGTGTCACATAGATAGCAAAGGGAATGTTAGAGAAATGTGGCAGGCCTTGAAGAAGTTATATCAAGGATATTCCGAGTAGCGAAATATGCATCTGGAGGAGAAGATGCGTACTACCAGGATGCAGAAAGGTGAGCACATTGATCTGTTCTTGGTTTGACTTAAAGAGAAACGATATCAGCTGGAACCTGTGGGATCAACTCCTTAGGCCACAAAGATGGTCAAGTTGGCCCTTAACTCTGTGTCTAAATACTATCAGGTCTTTGTCCAAAGCATCCTGGGCAGAGAGAATTTTCCAGACTGTGAGTCAATGTCGGCAGCTCTTCAGTAGGAAGAGATGAGGAGGGACTTACTCAAGTGTCAACTTGAGGGCAACAGCATCAGTGGGAAGAAGACAAGGAGGAGGAGGATAATGTGGCCCTTGCATCAAAGGGGCAACAGGAACAACATAGGAGGAAGAAGGATATTTCCAAGAACAAATTCTTTTGGTGTGGGGAGATGGGTCATTATTCCACACAATGTCCTCTCAAGAAAAGTGTTTGAATGCATATTAAAAGATCCTTAAAAAAAATCACATTCATGAATCATATAAACCTAATCTTAATATATTCACCCAAGTAGGTCAAGAACAACTTCTAGACCATATTTATCTATCTTGGTCTCCTTGCAATGTTCTTTCTTTGGCAGCCATGCCCAAACTATGGTATTAATTGGAATAGAGCCAAGTTTTGTGTCATCAGGATTTGGTATCCAATATTGCTCTAAAAATTTTCCATTGTATTTCCCTGAAATAGGCTTCCACCAATCAACCTTTACATGAAGATTCTCACTTTCATTATCCCTAGGTATATATGAGATGGATTTTTCCATCCAAATCATCTCTCATGCATCCTCATTTCCTGATCTAACTAGCAACATATTTCCTTTCTGAAAATCAATATTTGGGTTGAATGTTGGCTTTGGCTTGTTGCATTTGGGTTCAGCATATACAGGTTCATCTATTGCATTATCAAAATCTTCATCCATAATACTTGAGATTACATGGAATGCATTACGATCAACATCAACAACGTGCCTTGTCTTGGGCTAGAAATTTTCAAAAGATGAATCACTTCCATCTATTATTCTATGATCATTATAGATTCCATCTAATGTATGAAGAACTCTTTCCCAATGATGAAACAAGTGTATTTTCATTTCTGGAATCTTCATGCCCAAGATGAAATGCCAAGGCAGAAAGCTTGAGCCAAACAAATGTGACTTAGTATATGGCCTAACTACAAGGCAAACAAAAATCTGCTCAAAATTAATTATTTGAAAATTACACTGCTTTCATTATCTATTGAAGTTTTACTGTCATGGTTTTAATTCTTCCACTTTGAAATAGCCCCTCTGATATATCCAATTTCCAATAACTTAAACAAGTCTTTCTTAGATCGAAATCTGCGTTCTGACATGATCAAAAAATACTACACAACCCACTAAAGCATGATTGTCAATAACGGAACCATATAAAACTTGAACTCACCTAGATTGTTGAAATTGTATTTTTCTATTGCGAGCTTACCATGATCACCAATGTTCAGTTTCCTAGTTTTGAATAACTCAACCCTCCTCACTAAGTCCCTTTATCATTAAGTTCTCATACTAGGAATGAAAGTACTCTGTGGTATTTCAATTTGTGATAAAACTCAATCAGTTGTAGGAATTTCACCACCCACTAGAAACCTTACACTGGCATAGATCCATCTTGACATGAATTTTTTAAGCACTAAGAGAGATTGAAAAACACCATGTTTAAAATTCTTGAAGCTTAATGGATCCAGTGTTAAGACAAATCTATATTTTTCTTATTTCTTTTATTTGGAAAACTTCCTTGAGGAAACCTTTTAGGCACCTCCTTACATTGCGGGAGTAGTACTTGGGATAAATTCTACTAGTTTATAATATGTACTCTTAACCAAGAGGAACTCTGCTAGACTTGTAGCCATGACGTCTCATTGATCTCCGCGTTGAAACTGGTTGGTTCAAACTAATCTAGCTAACCCACTAAAGCTAAGCTGATCTATACTTTGCATATATTATAAATCACCAAAATTCAACTAGTTATCATAGAGGTTCAGCTTCCCTGTTTTGAATAGGTCAACCTTTCTTACTCAATCCCTTCACAACAAGAGAAAGCACTCATTACGAGTTCCAATTGTGATGAAACTCCGCCAATTTTAGGAAATACACCACTCAGAAAGCAAATTTTATTTCATGTTGGCCTTTGTTTAGGAATTACACACATATGAAGTAATGAAGATCTCCCCCCATCAGCGTTGTAGCTCACCTTGCTTCTCTCGGTGCAACAACCCAGTTCTCTTTTCCCATTCCAAATAGTGTTTGTGACACAAGAAATAGGCCTAAAGAATTCTCAATCGTAAACAAAATCCTAATGGTTGTGCTGTGATGATAAAAAAATTAAAATGATGGTAGTAGGTATAGAACTCCACAGAGATAATGTGAGTACCTAATTAGTATGGACACTATGTATCAGCATTTGTATATATTGAGATTGAAAAATAGCTTATAAATTGAATGATAAAAATAAGTTTAAATCATCTTGTCTTTATTGTGTGCCATTAAATATTAAAGTCTAGTGAGAATTAGCAATATCACTTATGGTTACCACTTTAAGCTTTTCAAAGATTTGAAACCAACACCCTTCAAAATCCTTGTTGAGCCGGTATTGCTTGTGGTGGAAATTGACGGACAAGAGAAAATGAAAATCGCATAGCCCAACAAAATAGTGGCATGGAATCACCCTCATAGAGGCTAACAGTTACCGAAATGTCAGAGCCAAATGGAATGGATGAAATCTCACATGTCCGCACAATTATATTAAGAAAGATGGAGGATGCCCTCACACAGGCGAGACAATTAATCCATCATGTCAACCAATAGCGAGCGCGGTGTTTTGTTTGTTGTATTCTCTGCAACCCTTTCTCTCTAGAGACTGTAGAGAGTGGAAAAGAACTTTGGATCACCTCTTTCCAGAGCTTCGAGGTGACATTTAAATTTTTTTCCATACCCAGCGAATTGTTTCCACTGCAGAGCCTGAGGCAAATTAGGTCCTCCTCGAACGTGTCCCAAAAGAGCTCAACACTATCAAAAGAAAGGGTTTAAACCCCTCCCGCAGACTTAAATATGGTTAAGTGCCGCCAAATCTTGTTGGACAAACACATTTTTTTATGTATTTGTTTTTTATTGGATTTAGTTAAAAGTTGTTTGGAGGGAATTTTTTTTTCAAGAAATATTTAGATTTTCAATAATTAATTTATTTAAAAGATAAAAATAATCAATAATTTAATTTAATTATTGTGTATCTTTAAAACATTACTATGTTTTTCGATCTCAAAAATTTTGATAATCCAAAATTAAAATGATATTTGGAATACCAAGGTTTCTTTAGAAGGAAATTAAAAACCATATCAATAAAAGTCACTAAGAAATTTCAAAAGAGACTACATGAATCCATACATTCTTGGACATTCTTCTAGGACTCTACAAAATGAACCCAAGTAAACCAATTCTTAAGTTTAGTGGATTTCTACTATTTCTAGATAATTATTTTCACATTCACCCTTGATTTCTTGTATTCTTAGTGTATTTTTATTAATTCATTGTTTGTATTTCTCTATTTCATTTTTTAGGTTCGATGTGAATGATTTAAACTCTTTATGGTAGCTTTCATGGAAACGCGAAGGTAAAATATATGTGTTTAAAGTGAAATGATGTCTTGACCTCTTCAAATTTCTCTACTCTTAATCTATTTCATTTTACATTTATTATTTATATAAATTTTTAAAACTTATAAACAGTATATTATTGCCAAGGGCACGGCCCTTTATTTTTTCAAATATTAGGCCCTTTGTCTATGTTCTATCACCATTTACAAGTATTAAGGGCTCATGGAAACTATGTGCATATGTTGTGCATTGATGGCTCCAATGCTTGCAAGCATTTTGTGGGTGCCTGCCATCATGAGGTGGGAGTGCGGCGCCCACTAGCTCCTTTTTCCTCTTTCATTTCATCCTTAGCAATGGAAAGCACCTTATAAGATTGAAATCCCCTTTTTTATCTTTCATTTCATCCTTATCAATGGGAACCACCTTATAATATTGAATAAAGAAGATTGAAATCTTCCTATTAAGGAATCTAGAATGCACATAGGCAAGACTCTAAAATGAACATAAAAGTAAGATAAGATTCATGGTTCTTTCTAAGGATTGTGTGAAGCTATTTTGAGCATCGATGCCCTTTGGGATAGTTTAATTCCCCCATAAGTGGCTTCCATCCACAACCCCTTCCCATGAGGTTTGAACATGAGACCATCTGGGGAATAAACTCCACTCAAACCGATTGGTCTACACCTAATGGGTATGATAAAATTTTACAAGAAAGGGTTGTGATACAACAAATTGGTGTTTTTCTTGACAAAAACCTTAAAAATAAATTATTATTAATATTATAATCATAAACTTTGAAAAACGAGTTTGCAAATATAGAAATACAAAAATTATCTAATGCCTAATAGGTAAACTAGAAAGATAGGTGGAAAGCAACTAATCGCTACCTCATAAAAAAATTAAACAATTTGTAATGTTTAAAAAAAACAAATTAATCCTTTCTTTATATTTTGATAGGGAAAAACCACATAACTCATCAAAGTACAACACTCGAAGCTCCATCAAATTGAACAATTAAACAATAAGAAACTAATCAACCCTTTATTTTTTTGAAACATACAAGAAAACATATTAATTTAGCAAAACTCATGAGTTTAGAAGATTTTACCTAGTTACTTTAACTCCAAGAAAAAACACTTAAGTGATCCTAAAAAAAATGCAATAACTATAGCATAGAAAGCAACTGTAATGTGCATATATATAACAACAAGCATACGATGATGATCCTTTCTCTACAAATACAACCAAAAATAAAGGATATTTCATAGTGTTTGTCACCATATTGATAGTAAAAATATAATTTGATTACAAATAAATACATAGATATGATATTTTGTTTAGATGGATGTTAATGTAGGGACTCTTTTAATCACAATTTTAATTACAAGGTAATTTTTACATGTCGGACCCATTCAACGTTATTGATCCTCTCTAAATTATCAAATATCATGTGTCAAACAAATGTTTGTCACAATGATTATCACATATATTTCAACATTTTTAAAACAACAACTACTATATATTTCATGCCTCCCGGGCATATCAATGGGGGTTTCCAGGATCGAGGAGATTGTGTTTGTGGACGACACTTCTTCCATGACAGTTCATCCCCTCATTTAAGTACAACATATACTAGATGCATATTGTTATTTTGTGCAAAATATTCATGAAAATTTTGATTAACATGCAAATAAAGAAAAACTTGCTCCCTGAGACAAACATATGCATCTGCCATGGCTATTGGAAAATAAATAATTTTGGAAGTCTTTTGCTTCATCACCATTAGGGTATGCTCGAAGGGTGTCTATTGGAATGAATTTGCAAATATATGCCCTAAGTATGTGTCTCCATGCGCACTGTAGTGATCACACATGATTTGGACACAAACAAATCACTGTACATTTCAATAATGTGTAATTATTGTCAATGCCAATCCAAAAGCCTATTACTATAAATTAATTTTATCAAGGGGGGGAGGTTAAGCGCTCATGGTTGCATGAATCTTAAGCCATTAACTCTATCATGTGCTTTTATTTCCATATTTCCCAAAATTTTATCCATCATGCCCAATAGGCAATGTCAAATGAAATTTCCTCATATACTTTCTCTCACAATATTTATATAAAAGGGAAAAATAAGAGCAGGGATTGAATAACATACACCAGGAAATAATATTGAAGTTAGATTACTAACTTTGGATGCTTCTTAGAATTCTGTCTAATTTTGGGCCACCATTGCCTCCTGAACAATCTGTCTGATCAGAGGCCTTTTTTTATTTTTATTTTTTATTTTTTTATTTTTTTGCATACATACTTCTATAGTTTTTGACAATCATATGTCTATTTGGGCATGCACAATGCTTATTGTGTAGATATTTGTTTTTTACTACTGAAATTTTATGTTAACAAAACTCTACCATATATTTTTTGATAGCTTATAGAGCTTGTTTGAAGCAATTCGCTGCAAATGCAACATGTAATTTTCCTTACAATTAATGAAAATTACGACTTTTTCCTTGGAAAAAAAAGGATAGTCTTGTCATGAAATACGAAAGGTAGTTATTTTTCCTTGATTGGGATTCTCTGTAGATTTTGATGTGTTTTTCATTCTACTTTACATCTATAGAAAATAGCTATAGACTTAATTTCTTGTCATATTTTGTATTCTCTATGTCTACCAATATTTTGACTTCCCACAATATTATGTATATTGGTGAATTTGTCATCTTTACTATTTTTGGGATGTCCTCTTGCATAAATTGGTATTCCTCGTATCCATAAATTACCATCATCATTGTTCATGTTTGAGAGGGTAGACATGGATAATGAGACCATTGGGGAACTATCCTTAAGGGGAAATTGAGCCACTTCTATAACCTCAAGAAACTACAATATTCAAGACAAATGGCATGTGCCTGAAATTGCTAATCCCACCAAATGTAAATCCTTGTTGAGGAAGTTGCTAACCCCTAAATTTAAAGTTGCAGGATATCCAACCTACCTTATTGTTGTTGTTGGCAAAGCTATATAAGGTTGGATCCCACGATGGGCTGAATATTTTGAGAAGCTTAATAAGGTCAATAGGCTTTTCGTATCTCTTTTTTTTTATCTAGAAAGAAAAATTTGTCCTTTGCATTAAACAAAAAAATCAATACAGTCACTATATAATCTCATACAAGAACTAGGAGGAAAAAATATATTACCAATACATGCAAAAAATACATAAAGACATTAGACTTGAAAACTTAGCTAGACAATAAGACTAGGATCTCAGTCACTGACAATCAATATTTGTAGAATGATTTACTCTTGACACTACACGATAAAATAGGAAAATATGCAACTTACAAGACAAGCATGCAAAATTAGAGGACACTTTGAGATTTAAGATCAAGCATATTACAATGGTGATAAGAGGAATTCACAACAATTTACTCGTTTTCTTTATCAACTTTTGGAATGAGAATTTTGGGGTTGGAATTGAGCTGACGGAGGGCTATAAATTCCTCTTTGGTAAGGTTAGGTTTGGGGAGCTTGGAGCTTCGAAGAATGCGTCCACATTATTTTTTCAACAAAATTTTTGATAAGGAACTAGAAATCTCCCCAAATATATGCAACAACTAGCAAGTCACATAAACTAGGAACTAATAGTTTAGCCTAGGACTGAAACGTTAAGAGACCACTGGAGCTGGAGCTAAGGTTCTAGACTCTAATGGGACGCCTATCCTTCCAGCCTTACTATGATGGGCCATGTCTCCAGAGACATGAACTCGGGTGGATGGGATGGCAAACCACCATCCATACCACTCGAGTTAAGCACCCGTTGACTAAATGCGCCCACATTCTTGTCGAAGCTCTTTCCCAACATGGGAGGGAAGGCGGTGGGAGATGGATTCAATGTAACAAATAATATACATAGGGAATGGTTAAGAGAACAAATAATATCCATAGGTAATGGTTAAGAGAAGAAAAGAAAAATTAAAATATTATTCTAAGAGGTTTAAGGAAGGACCATTAAGCTCAACATCAGAAATGTTTACTATTTTAACATTAAGAGAGGGCAGAGGATGAGAATAACCTTAAAGGTATGAAAGTCAGGTAAGAGAGGATGTGGAAAAATTATTATTACCACAAGAATTAATGTTTGGATTATTATTACCATAAACATTAATGCTATAATTAAAGATCGATGAAGAATTGAGGTTAGAAGAGGGATGAGGTATGTAATTAAGAGGAAGATGATTGGATTCAAGGGGATTTAAGAAGAACAAGATTAAAATTAGTTTTAAAATTAAAATTAGAAAATAGACATGAATTAGAATTAACATTAAAACTAATATCGGTCGATAGATTTCACTAATAATATCTTGGGCAATAATAAAAATCATTGCGCTGCGCTGCATGCTCCCTGCCCTCGTGCTGAAGCCTACTAGGGATGCTACAACCATGGAGGAGTCGGGCTCACCAAGGGCCTCCACTTCTCCCCCCCCCCTCCTCCGCTTTCTCCTGAAGCAACAACATTCTGCTCTTTGATTGCCTCCTTACCCAAGAAGAAGAAGATTGCAGCATCAAAGTTTTTCAAAAGATTAGAATAAATGTCAGAGGTCTCCCTCCCACCGGATGGACCTATATAGGTCGCTCTGAACATGAATGAGTGTCCGCTCGTTGGACAGTTTACAGGCTTGTGGCCATCCCCCAAAGCCACGAAAGCCTGGTGATTAAGAACTGTAAGTCGCCAATAAACCAAAATGTTACCTTATATTTTATGGGGAGAGGTTATTTCTTATTTGAATTTTCCTCTAAAGAGGATAAGGAGTTGATCTTCAGGGATGGACCTTAATTTATGGGGCCACAAGGGCTGTATCTAAACAAGTGGACTTCAGATTTTGACCCAGAAGACGACATTCCTTCACCTGTGCCTGTTTGGGTCAGAGTGCCCAACCTTCCAATCCACTGCTGGAACTGGGTCTCTCTGAAACACATAGGGGACTTTTTGGGTAAATTCATCGACAAGGAAAACAATAAAGATCAATATTATTGTGCTCATATCTGTGTATTGTGAGGGATACAACCCGAGAGTGGGTGGAGGATCTCATTCATGAATGGGACCTGATCGAAATCAAGCCATGTCGTGGAAAATACAGCTGGTCTAATAAGAGAGTAGGCCCTGGGCGTATTGCTGCTAGACTAGATCAGTTTCTCATACAAATTTCCTTTTTTCTATTGGGCCTTGATGTTAAGATGAGAATTCTCTCTAGTAGTACTTAGGATCATAAACCAATAATGCTGACATTATCTTCCCAGACAAATCTTTTCCCTATCCCCTTTCGACATTGTCCCCTATGGATAAATCAAAAGGAATTCATGGAGAGGGTTGATGAAATATGGATGAGGCTAGTCATGGGTTCCCCATTTTTCGTTTGGGAGGAGAAGTTGAGAAGGTTAAAAATTGATTTAAAGAGTTGGGCTAAAAAACATTCCTAGCCCGGTGGAAGAAAGGAAGAAAGCCCAAACAATGCTTGAAACTCACCAAGATTTGATGGAAGATGCGGAAATATTAAGTGAGTCTCTAAAAATTGAGCAAGACCTCTACCACAAGTTTCATAGTGCTTGCAGACAGGAGGAGGAATATTGGAGGCAAAAATCCAGAAGCCTCTGGCTGAAATCTAGAGACAGAAACAAAACTTTGTTTCACAAGCAAGCCCAAGCTAGGAGAGGGTTCAATTCTATTACAGAAATTAAAGATGAAATAAAAACTTATGGAGACATTCCAAGTATCAAAAAGGTCGCTTTCATCCATTTCAAAAGCCTTTACAGTGAAGAAGAGGAGTAGGGAGGCAGTGATAGACTATTAGACAAGATTCCTCTTAATATCATTGATAGAATGAATAAAAAATTAGAGGCTAAGGCTCTGGAAGGAAATAAAGGAGGCCTTGTTTGCCATGAGGCCAGATAAAGCCCCAGGTCTGGACAGGTTCACGAAAATTTTTTGTCAAGTTTGTTGGCAGATTGTTAAAAAAGACTTACATAGAATGGTTATGAAATCCTAAGATTGTAAGAATATTGGGGTTAGTACAAACTCAGCCTTTCTTGCACTCATTCCCAAAGAAAATGGGGCAAACTCCTTTAGTAGATTCTGACCCATTTATTTGTGCAACATTGGGTATAAAATTATCACTAAGGTGATTGCTAGTAGGTTGAAGAGGATTCTTCCAGATCTCATTCCATAGAATCAAGGGGGATTCTTTCAGGGAAGACAAATAGCAGACAATATAATCCTAATATAGGAAGCAGTTCATTCAAGCATGAAGAGGAAATAAAAAGGAATGATCATTAAAATTGACTTTGAAAATGCATTTGATAGTGTTAGGCATTCCTTTCTACTTAAAGTATTGGAAAATTTTGGTTTTGGGTATTCATTAGTTGGATCAAAGGATGTATTTCTGAGCCTTGGATTGCTCCGTTGGTGGATGGAAGAGCTATTGATTTTCTTAAAGCCTTGAGAGGGCTAAGGTAAGGCTGCCCTCTTTCCCCATTGTTGTTTGTTCTTCATGCCTCTGCTTTAAGCTTTATTCTGAAAAAAAGAAGGCTAGATCAAGATATAATGGGAATCCAAATTGCGAGAGGGATTAAAGTGATCAATCACACCATTTTTGCTAATGATTCGCTTATTCTGGGGGTTTCTTCTATCCATACTGCCAAGTAGTTTAAATTGGTCATGGATGACTTTTGTGATGCTTCTGGCTGTATCCTGAATGCTAGAAAATGCCACATATTTGGATGCAACATGACTCAATGTGAGATGAATGCAATTGCCAGAAGTTGGGGCTTTGCTGGGTCCATTCGATGGAATTCTTTCAAGTATCTAGGAATGTATATATTTCAGAAAAATCCTTCAGGCAAGGATTGGATTCCCCCTCCTTGACAAGTTCAAATCCAAAATGCAAGCATGGGGGTTCCCTTGGCTGAATCTATTAGGGAAAAATGTGCTAATAAAATCAGTGTTGAACAACCTCCCAATATTCCAAGCCTCGCTTATGCTTGCCCCTATTGGAGTTCTTAGAAAAAAGGAATCTTGTATAAGAAGTTTTTTTTGGAAAGGTGGAAAGAAAAACAAGAATATACTGCCGCTCTTCAATTGGGACAAAGTCACTAAGCCAATCATGGAAGGTGGCCTGAATTTCAAAGAATTGAGAAAGCAAAACTTAGCTTTGGGGGCCAAAATTCTATGGAGGCAAGTTGCCCCTAAGGCCGGCTAGGCACAATAGGTCCTTTGGAAGAAATAATTCATAGGGCAAAGAAAGAGAATTTTGGACAGGCCTGCTCAAGCCAAAAATTACTCTCAAATCTATAAACTGTGTATGCAAGCCCATGCACTCATCTAGGATAACTTGTATTGGATTCCGGGAAATGGGAAAACCATTGACATCTGGGAGGTCAGAATCATGAATGATGCGCCACTCAAGGAGGTTAACGAGCTACAAGATCTGCGATTTTGGATGAAGAATGAAGGATTGGTTTCTTTGTGGGACATTTCCCTTTGGAACGATAGCATTTGGTTGGGATGGAGAAGGCCGGAGTTGCCCAGAGATCTCGAGATCGCATGGTTGTTGTTGTGCTCCAGGCTCAAAGGGAAGGCCCCGTCAGTTGCTATGAAACACAACCATCGTGGTTGGGGGATGAATTATGGAGCATATACGGTGGCACTTGGATACAAATAGTTGTGCGCAATTCCATATGCTCCTCCTTGCCTGAATCTTTGGAAAGGACTATGGAATCTGAAATCGATCCCCAAAATTGATATTTTTAACTGGCTACTCTGTCATAATCAAATTATCCCAACTGATAACCTCAGGAAGAAAGGCTTTCTTGGGCCTTCACGTTGTCTGTTGCGTTTGACATGCGAGGAAAATGCCCATCATATCGTGTTGGGCTGCACTTTCGCTTTTGAGGTCTGGAAGGAAGTGCTGAAGCTCTAGTTTACGGAAATTTTGCTTCCTTCCACCATTTTTGACTTGCATTCTAGTTGGATTCATCGATTCCCTATTCAACTTCCAAATAACACTTGGTTCAAGGCTGGTTGGCTAGTTCTCCCTAAATTAGTCTGTTGGCATATCTGGTTGGAGCAGAATTGCAGAATCTTCCAAGGAAAAATGAATAATGCACAAGTTGTCATAGGTAAGATAAAAATGAACATGTGGGATATATCTCAGATGAGAATTTATCCCCTCATGAGCTGGAGTGGGGTGACATGTTGGGATTACAATTCTCCCGAAAAGATTTAAAAGATAAAAATAAAAAATTCTGGGAGATCAGAATGTCTGAACATAACTTCGGCAACTGGAATAAGATTTTGGCTTGTTTTTCTCTGTTCTTCAATGGACCAGCAAAAGGAAATCCGGGGAATGCAGGAGAAGGAGGAGTAATTAAGAACATAGAGAACCAAATTGAGCACAGATTTGCTTGGGGTCTAGGCCAAGACACCAATACCCAAGCAGAGGAGATGGCACTGCTACAAGGTCTCAAGATTTTTCAAAATCTCGGAATCAAAGAGGCAAAAATCTTAGGCGATTCTCAAACTATTATAAAACTTCTGGTGGAAAACTCAAGTCCAAAGGATATTCAACTACTCAGGCTGATGATGAGAAAAAAAGATTTCTAGCTCCTTTCATAAGGTGAGCTTCCTCCATGTATTGTGGAACAATAACAAAGATGCAGATGTGGAAGCAAATAGAGCTGCGCTGCTTCCAACGGGAAATCTAGTATGGAATGAGAAGGAAAGCTGGGACCCAATTCCATAGATGTGATTTATGTTTTATTGTTTTTTACTTCAGTAGTTTGCTTGTGTCTTTAAGTTAGGGGAAATCTCGTCGATGAAATGGCTCAAGGAATCCAAAAAGATTCATTTTTTCCTAACTAAAGATGGATGGATACTGGTTATGGGGGAAGCTTGTGAGCTGTCCCCGAAATATTGGAACCTTGTAAATGGGCAATTATGCCGAGAATTTTAATACAAAACATAACCATTTCTGTCAAAAAAAATAATATTAAAACTAATATCAACCTCGAGATTAGATTTGAAATTGAAAATACTATAATTAAAATATCATTAAAATAAATATTAAAATTAAAAATGCTATGATTAAAAAAATTATTAAAATAAGAATAATTTTTTTAATGAGAATAATATTTGAAAATTGAGATTCAAAATATCATTAAAAATGTTTTTGAAATATGAACTTAAACCTATTTAATAATAGTGAAAATAATTTTTAAAATAGAGATTTAAAATACCATTAAAAATGTTTTTTTTTTTAAATATAAACTCAAACTGGTTTTAAAATGATTATTAATATTTAATTTAAAATTAAATCTGTTTTTTAATTAGAGCAAGCAGTTGAGCTGCCAGGGCTACCTACATATTGGTTTGGTTTCTGAAGAGCGTTGGACAACAACAAGGAATAATATTGGTTTCTGAATGGCATGGCAAAGTTGAATGAAAAGCGGAAGCAAAACTTGAAGCAATAGAATGGGGCGTGAGGGTTAAAATCTGTCAGCGTTTGCTGCTCTCTCTATCATTTCCATACAAAACCACAACCTTTCATGTAATTTTTCCCCAATCTCTGTGTTCATAGCCCAAAACAGCTTAAAATTCCATGGGGTTTGGAGATTTAAAGCTCGCATTCTGTTCACCTCTGTACTATTATTGGAAGACAATTGCATTGCATATCGAAGCAATCCATTCACCCTTAAAATATTCCTCTTAGAGGTTTTCTCTGCAAGGGTTTTAAGTAGGATTTTACATAAAGCAGACACTTATCTTATCCTTTTGTTGCCACCAAACTTGTCTCTATAATGTGATATTTTGAAAAACATGTGGAGATGCTCAAATTTCATAGAGAAAGATATGTGGTCCATAAGAAAAAGAAAACAATTGTAGTAGCACTCTCAATGAGCGTTGATCAATCATGTTGCAGACGCCCGCTAGAATGCTTCAATTGAAATATGGAATGTCGTCATCGACTCCGCAGGGTAGCACTGTGGACTGGTATGAATAAATCTCTTTTCATCATGTGAATTTGGAACTCTATATTTAATTTGAACTAGAATTATGAAATATAATTTTTTATTAGATGTACACTAATTTTTTGCTAAAAATTCTTAAATTTTGTGACGAGTTCAATCCTCTAAATTTTCGATGCACTTGTGTTCTTAGCTTCATTTAATAACCAAGCAAGACTTGCCCTTCTTTTTTTATTTTTATTTTTGTTGGAAGGTACTTTGAGAATCTCATTCCAAATTCAGAAATGCATTGAACAAAGCATTCTTAATTTGGTTCACGGGCCCGGGCATTTCTTCCCAAATTTCCCAAGACTTGCATCTCATCTCAATCTCAGGCATCTATTTTTGAAATAACTATGTACATGATGAAGATTACAACAACAATGAAACCGAACCCTAGTGCATGTGTTAATTCTTTGTTGAATTCATTAGTTAACCAAAGTCCCTATTGGAAAAACCCATCTTTTATATAATAATATCAAAACCTGACATAATCATAAAATCTACACATCATTAAAACCAGCATAATCATAAAATCTAAACAATTCATCATAAAAACCTGGCATAAGTTTATTATGTTTATAACATATTGAAATATTTAATTTAAATTTTAACTGCATAAATTAACTGCATTTTAGCTTAGTAAGCCTATGAGGAAAGTCTTTAATCTTGTAGTCAGATACATTTAAACAACGAAAGGAAACTTTAGATGATGTTATGATACATTTTGGTTGTAATTGTCTCACAAATTGGAAGCTTAATGCCGAATCTCTGTCTGTAACGTGTAATGAGAACCATGGCCACCTTCTAATAAACAACATTGTAAATATAAATATTATAATTGCAGTAATATATTTTCAGTCAAAAGAGAAATAATGTAACCGTTGGCATAGTTACGACATTACTCTCACCACATTGCAGTTTGGGGCATTCAAAGGGAATCGTATAGAAAGTGATATTTGTTATGGTAGTTTGTGGTAGTCTATGTTATTGCAGCTCTTCACGGTGAAGATGTGCATAGTAATATCAACATATTGAAATAATTAATTCAACTTTAAACTGCATTTAGCTCAATAAGCCTATGAGGAAAGTCTTTAAACATGTAGTCAGATACATTTAAACAACAAAAGAAACCGACATTTGCTTCAGAAAATGTTATGATACATTTTGGTTCTAATTGTCTCACAAATTGAAGGCTTAATGTCGGAGCTCTATCTGCAACGTGTAGTGAGAACCATGGCCACCATCCAATAAACAAGATTGTAATTATAAATATTATAATTGTAGTAATATCTTTTCAGTCAACAGAGAAATACTGTAATTGTTGGCATAGCTGCGGCATTACTCTCACCCCACTGCAGTTTGGGGCATTCAAAGGCTGTAAGCTTCAACAACTTTGTATCTTCAAAACTTAGTAGCTCTTTTAACTCTGGGAATTTAATAATGTCCATTTTTCAGTGCATTTTGAGTTACCCCAACCCTTGTATGTTAATCAGCTTCTTCAAGTCTCCCAGAGTTAACATTTCGAAAGATACCAATGTTTCAAGACCTAGCAGCTCCTGCAATTTTCTGGACAAGGTTATTGTCAATGTTTGAAGCTTGGAAAAGCCAGAGTTCCCCCTATCTTCTCCAGTGATAAGCACCTTTTAATTATATTTTTATTATTGTTCTTGACAATTGTCTATTTTGAGATGTTGACATATATGAAGCATAGAACCCAACTTATGGATGAGTAACTACTCGTGGTGGTCTAGAAAGGGTAAGCTAGACTTTGTATAGTTGTTATAGCAGGATTATAATTCTAGCAAAATGGCTTCTGAAAATTGTTCTCATTTTATTTATTCTTTATGACAACCATGCATCTAGAACAATGGTTCTAGCAATTTGGCTTCTTAAAAGTTAAAACGGGCCCCTTCTTGCGTTTTTATTATAACTACGCATCTTGCACAATTTGTTTGTGTAGCAGAAAGGTGGGTATGTGTTAAAATTGGACAACTAGGTCCAAACTCCGGGTTGTGTTGTTTAGATGACGATCCCAATATTTTTATTGGATTCCTCTTTCGGAGAGGTGTAAGATTGATCTAAATATCATCTCGATCGGATGAGCAGAACATGTACTTTGAATTTATTCCACTTATGTGCTAGGTTGGCTTGGAATAAAATATAGACTTAAATGTCTTAAAGGACGTGTCACACACCCCCAACGATTCCTATATATTGGAGAGACTTAGAGTTCATTTGACACACATTGTGTGGAGGAATTCTCTCTCTCTGGATAGCGTTGGAGCTGCGTATATATGGACTGTTCTTTGTTTGGGTTGTTCTGGGGTTATGTGCGACACGCTTGGCTATATGACCCGTTGGAGACTTTGCTGGTAGAAGCATCCTGCTAATCATCGTAATGCCACCATTCATCATCTATGTTTTGGCTTGTCTTCCATCAATATATCAGTATGTTCTATCTCCTTCAGTATTGTGTGCCCTAATCTAAAATGGCATAGGACATGTTCAGAAATTAACATGGTATCAGAGCTTAAGAGGAAGACAATGCCCAAATGTGTGTTAAAGGACTTGGTGAAGTAGAATTTCTCCCGTGCCCTAGACGCAGCTACCATAGCAAGAAGAAGGAGCTCCGTTTGGGTTTATTGACTGTCGTAATAAAGGCCAAGCTTGCAAACTGTTAGGCTGAGCCCTTGAGGGCCAAACGCTGCACTATTTGGGCACTATTTTTGGAGGACCAAAGGCTCTAGGCCGTTGTGTGCTAGTCTGCAGGCCATAGCACCACAGCAAGGCCTGCATGAGAGAAAAATCAGAAGCCACAAGCCTTGAGGCTTCACTAAAGGCTGCCACATTCCTCACACCTCATTTATCATGCAACAGGGTGGCGTGTTGGCAAATGAGAGATTTGTGGAGAACCCATCAATATAAATATGCATACGAGTTGTCTTCTGCGGCAGTAGAGTGTATGTTTTATCATCATGGCAATGTTGATACTGATTGAAGGGAGTCGTAACTATATGTGGTAGGCTGCAGGCCTAACCTCACCAAAATAGACCAACGTAGGTTGCCACTTGCCCAAAACTAAAGATGATGATGGAGGCCATCCTACCATGCCTTAGCTGCAGCCCTAAAGAGCATCGGGTCTGTAGATGTTAAAAAAAAAATTTGGGTATGCTGGTAAAATGGTAGCGTATGTTGTTATAGAAAGGAGTCGTTGTAACACCAAGAAGGAATTGTTTAGGATCTGTTTGAGGGTGGAATATCCTCAAAAATAGGTTGTTGCGGTCTTGTATAAGCTTTTGTTGGATGCTGCTGCAGCCAAGGGAGGTCAGGGTTTAAAACTACCCTAAATTTGCAGCGTAAAGAGGCAGCCTTCTGTTGAAGGAAAGCTGCAGCTCATTAGGGAGAAATCTGGGCAGTTTTGGAGGAGTCGGTTAATCAAGAGACAGTTATGCAAGAGAAGACTTAAAAGACAAATCTGAAGCATTGAATCGGTCATCATTGTAGAAGATTGTTGTCGTTGTACTATGGTCATTGTTGAGAAAAAATCTGTATTGGAGATTAAGCATGAAGCCTGGCCTTAACTAACCTGAGAAACTTGTACTGTTGTCCCTTATGGAGAATGCCACACGCCCAAAATAAAGTGTTGATGAGGGCAGCATGTACGCTGATATTAGATGGGCTGCATGAACACTAATATCATGACATCAGATGGAAAGCAAGGAAGGATATAATAGTGATTGGATTGTTATAAGACCTAGTTGCAGGGATGGAAGGCTGAGGTCCCTTGGAAGAAGAGCCACAGCTAAAGGGACTATTTTAAGGGTTGGCTAATAAGTAAATAACCCTCATATAAGGTTTTTTTAACAGCATGAAGAGGCAGCCTGCCATCAAAGGGCAGCTGCAACAAAGGGGAGCAACCATCTAAGTTTTCTAGGCTGTTTTAAGGGCTATTAGGGAGTCGTTGTTCAAACCAGCATGAATTGTTTAGAGTCTCTCTACCTAGGATAACAATCAAATAAGACATCCTTTTTCTAGTCCAGGCCGCAGCAAATTTGATGGCTGATTAAAGGCGATATATTCCTTAACCAATAGCAGTTTAATGTCTACCCCAAAGGTAAGCTTGTTTTAATGCATATTTTATGTTCTGCTTGGAACACAAGTGTAGCTGAAGCTACAATAGTCTGTGGAAGACTGTTGAAATACTATTTTTTGGGCAAGAAAACCATCATGTCTAGGCCACAGGACTGTAGGTGTAATTTTGGGGGCCAAAACGAAATATAGGTGCCTCCTCACATTACAAGGCCACCGGGGATGCAAGGGAAAGAAGTTGCGTCATTTGAGGTATGTTTTGGGCAAGAAGGTTGGGTCGTGTGACTAAATATTTGCCCATGAACAAACCAGTGTAAAGTTCTTTAAAGACTATCTCATACCCAAAACATCATCCCCTTCATAAGGCACCTAGCCTTACCTAGGTTGCAGTTTCAGAAGGCTGTCCAATGACTGGATAGTGGATGGTGCAGTCTACAAAATGACCTAACGGAAAATTACAACAGTGTACAGTAGTCTCATTAAAGCCTTTGAACTACTAAGCATCTCCTTTGGACAATCCCTGCAAAATAATTATCATATTCAGTCTTCTGATCTGTTTGATAAAATTGTCACTTTTGCAATTGATTTCTTAGGTACGTGTATCCATCAGGGCCAGAAAATAAATAAGATTTTCATTCAAAATGCTGGATGTGAAGGTTCCGATCACAGTTTATATGTTGTGCACTGTGATTAGAAATCAAGATGAGGTATGTTCATCAGTAATGAACAATATTGATTGATGTGCACTTATGAATGTGCTAGATTTTCATAATGGAAAGGTATGACATAAGGTATGGACTGACATGAAGAAGGGTAAATTTCTATGTTTGGAATATATGTATGATTGGTTCCTAGATCTGTGCAATTTAGGAGACAAATTGCAGAAATGAGATTTAAAGACTTGAAGCCCTAGATCAGTCAACTATTAACTGTAAATCTGAAATTGAGAAGCAGTGCTGGATGAGATGCCAGATGTAGTAGATGAAGCTCTCAAGTGCAGAATTATGAAAGAAGGAATCATGTTTGATTTCCTAGTTCTTTGGGTCACAGTAAATAGAGCTGGTTGAGGAAGCTACAACAGACCTCCTCAAAATAACTGGACTTCTAACACAAGCTAAGGCTTGTTTATATATTCTCCCTGTTGGACAGTGACATAGATAGACACCTATGTAGCAGTAAGCATGTGACAGTAGCAGGGTCACATTGGAGTGTAATGGTAAAATGTCTTTTTGCAGGTTTTAGACACATTGTTGGAATCTTTAGCAAAAGACTATAGTCTTTGATGGTTTTGACTATGGAGAATAAAACTCCTTTCCAAGCTAGTGTCTGGGATACCCTCATTTAAAATAGACGTCTTCTCTCTCAAGAGAAGCTGGCATTAAGAGAGAGAATACAACTGTATATGCTCCTGTGTGGATACCATTGTTGAACGAAAGTAGATCCTCATGGCTCAGAGACATATGGCTTCAGAGGGGGAAATTCTGGAGGAAAACCAAGAAGCCATATAAATACCAGGGGTATCTAGCTGCCATGAGTACAATATGAGCCTAGATCATTTGAAGAAGCTGTGAAGTATCTAAATATGCAAGGATACGAGGGTGATGTATGGGATATGGTTCCTAGACCACATATCAAAGTTGTTTCCACCTCGATACAAAATCAAGCATGGATCTGATGGAAGTGCTGAAAAGATCAAGGTAAGATTCGTTGCCCGTGAGGAAGGCATAGACTATGATGACACACTTGCACCTATGGACCGATATACCACCATTCGATCAATCATAGCCCTTGCTGCTACGCAAGGATGGAGTCTTCATCATATGGATGTAAAGACTGCATTTCTACATGATGCGATACAGGAAGAGGTGTATGTTGAGCAACCTCTGGGGTTCAAAGTCCAGGTTAGGGAAACCCATGTCTGCAGGTTGATGAAATCCCTCTATGGGCTGAAGCAATCACCTGGAGCTTAGTACGAGAAGATAGATAGCTACCTAATGAAGCTGGGCTTCACTCGTATTAATGTTGATCTGAACCCTTACTTCAAGGTTGATAGAGAGAAGCCTCTCACTCTGGTGTTGTATGAGGACGACCTCTTCCTGACAGGTGTTGACCATCTCATTCATCAGTTCAAGAGGGAGCTCGTTTTTGAGAGTGAGATGAAGGAACTAGGACTGATACACTACTTCCTAGGCCTGGAGGTCTGGTAGAGAGCTGGCGAGATTTTCCTTTCTCAAGGAAAATACATTGTGAAGCTTCTGGAAATATTTAGCATGATGGATTACAAGTCCCTGTCGACAACGATGGAGCTCAATTTCAAGAAGTTGAGCGACAACGTTGCTGGGCCCATGTTAGAAAATCCTACTGAGTATTGAGAACTCATAGGGGCTCTGGTGTTCTTAGTAAACACTTGTTCGGAAGTATGTTGTGCAGTGAACACTTTGAGTCAACTCATGGTTGATCACAACATTCATTGGGTTGGTGCCAAGAAAATCTTGAGATATCTCTGAGGCACGTTAGATCATGGGCTGAGATACAATGTTGAGAGTAT
The DNA here is from genome assembly GCA_034641835.2 of Pinus albicaulis. Taxonomy (NCBI): domain Eukaryota; kingdom Viridiplantae; phylum Streptophyta; class Pinopsida; order Pinales; family Pinaceae; genus Pinus; species Pinus albicaulis. Next base: position 14,971 of record JAXQQM020075625.1, on the reverse strand, counting down.
GAAACTCCATGGATATACTTATGCCGATTGGGTTGGCAGTGTGGTGGATCATAAAGGCACATCTAGATGCTACTTCACAAGTAGATATGCTTCGGGAAGGAAATGAAAGTCATGGCCTTGAGCACCACTGAGGTCGAATACATTGCAGCATGTATGACCTGTTGTGAAGTCACTTGGTTGCGAAAGCTCTTCAGTGAGCTGTTCGAGCATGTTCTAGATGCCACCATTATCCTTTGTGATAACCAAAGGAGGATTCATTTGTCATAGAATCCTGGGTTCCACGATTGATCCAAGCATGTTGATGGCTGGTACCACTTTATCTGGGATATGGTACAGAAAGGTGCCATAAGGCTTGATCATATAGGAATTGATGAGCAGGTCACAGATATTCTCACAATGCCCTTGGGGAAGGTCATGTTGCTAACCTTCCATGAGAAACTTGGAATCATGGAACGACCCTATTCTGAGGGTCCTTTTGAATGATGAGGTCTGGGAGCTCCAAAGGGGTTTTTGGGGATAGCTTTGGTGCTATAAGCAACCATAGGGATAGGCTTTCCGAACCTAGTTGGTGTGCTTCTACCCCACTGCGATGATATTGAGATAGTTTACCTCTCTCTGATCTGTGCTCCGTATGAATCCTACCCATGGAGTTTCACACTCATGGAAGTACCTTTCATTTGGCCAATGAGGTGGGAAAAGCTAGAGACTAGTAGCAAAGACTGATGGACACATCAGAGACTATCGTACTCTCTATCTAGGATGAGAAGTGTCCAACCACTTGATTTGGGATCAATTCTAGTGAGGTTTCAGACCTCCAAATGACTTCGGGTCAGTGAAACTAACTTCAGGTTAATATATGACTCTCTTAAGTCCTAGTGAGGTTTCAGACATCCAACTGACTTTGGGTCAGGTAAACCAACTTTGGGTTGGTATGAGACTCTTTGTGAGTCCTATAGAGTTTTTGGACCTCTGGGCTGAATCTTTTAGCTGAGTATGATGTATTTGTGATTGACCCACTTATGTTCTAAAATAAAGAGGCCATCAAAGCAATTTACGGCAGATTGACGCACGATGTTTGGATTGCACTTGTGGATGGAGTTCTCCCTAGTTGAGAGGGAGTGTTAAAATTGGACAACTAGGTCCAAACTCTGGGTTGTGCTGCTCAAATGATGATCCCAATATTTTTATTATATTCCTCTTTCGGAGAGGTGTAAGATTGATCTAAAGATCATCTTGATCGGATGAGCAGAGCATGTACTTTGAATTTATTCCACTTATGTGCTATGTTGGCCTGGAATAAAATATCAACTTAAATGACTTAAAGGACGTGTCACACACCCCCAAATATTCCTATATATTGGAGAGACTTAGATTTAATTTGACACACATTTTGTGGAGGAATTCTCTCTCTCTCGATAGCGTTGGAGCTGCGTATATATGGACTATTCTTTTTTTGGGTTGTTCTGGGGTTACGTGTGACACGCTTGGCTGTATGACCTATTGGAGACTTTGCTGGTAGAAGCATCTTGTTGATCGCCGTAACGCCACCATTCATCATCTCTGTTTTGGCTTGTCTTCCATCGATCTATTAGTATGTTCTATCTCCTTCAGTATTGTGTGCGCTAATCTGAAATGGCATAGGACATGTTCAGAAATTAACAATATGTTACAGGTTCCTACACAGGAGTAACCTTGGAGGCTCACCTTTATTACTCATTGATCTTACATTATTGCCTCATAAGTTTTCTAACATTCAAGTAATGTTGAGATCCTTAAGATTAACAAAGTTTCATGATCAAATTATGACGTGACTACTAACAATTGAGAGATGTTTTCAACATGGACGTCATTCTATGTTTTCCATAGGTCTGCCAGATTCTACTAGTAAGAACACTGATGGAATTGAGCAATTTATGGAAGTAAATTTGTAGACCATTTAAAATGTTTTCAAAACCTATCTGCTAGAAAATATAATTGAGGGAAACCTATGCTCCTGAACCTCTTAAGAAATGCAGGTCAGAAGAGCAAATTTTTTTAAGTCAAACAAGTTACAAATATAATAATTAGACTAGTACATGGATAACAAGTACACGAATGGAAGAGATTCGTGCTACTAGTAACATTAACCTACAATATAGGTGCTCCCTTGTTTATCACATCGCCAATATAATGATATAAGGACAAAGGATGCATACTTAGCTGACATAGCTAAGAGTTAAGTCAAGTAACACGTTGGCTACCCTCATTTATTTACATCTCTATAGTAAACAGATGGTGTTCTTCCGTCACAGAACATATGGCAACAAGACTTGAAGTGCCAAAGCTCCTTCTGTAGCTTACTGTTATGTTTGCCTACTAGAAATTTAGTGCTTAGATCCATGGTCCCAATTTTCCGTAGACTAGGACTACTTGCTAGGAAAATTACAACTGGCTAGTTTTTTTCAAAGCTTAGGGCCTATTATGGTTAGTGAACCTGAATTAACAGTTTCTCAAACATACCACTGAAACTTTTCTTTAATACTTGATAGAGAGATGACATACATCATACAATTTTAATTCATGCCAGACATCATAAAATTTCAATTTTTTTTAATTAAATTTCTTTCAAGGGATTTCACCGGGACTCATTCTAACTGCCAGTTGTATTTTAGCAGCCTGAATGCATATTTTTCCTCTTGCAGGACAGTTGAAGATTGTACATAATGAATTTGATTATTGGGCTTGTGCAAAAGAGAGTGATTTATATGATGCAGGAGCCATAGTGATAAGATATTGGTTCAAGTAGTAGGTTTCAGTGTGATGCATTGCCTTTTTGAAGTATATCTTGAGGAATTATTGCAAGATGATTTTTAACACTGACTGACAAAGCATCCATCACTTATCAATAGGTGGGATGCCATGTCATAGTTTTGATGTGCGAGTCTGTGACATCCCAACTTGAGTCTTGTTGCAGAGAGGCAAATATTAAGCACCATGTGGTAAGCCAATGATTGAATATTACTTTATTCTATTCCAACAGACAAGATGTAAAGGCGGTGAGCCAATCATTGGTTTAGCACATGAAGCTTAATTTTTTCCAGGAAGAGAGGCCCACCAATCCACAAAGGAAAAACATGGGGAACTGAATCCTTTTTGGGTAATAACAAATAGAACATCCTACTTTTACTGAATTGAAAAACACCCTCTAATTCGAAGTATAATTACATTTGGAATTTACTTTAAATATCATAAATTTACATTCACAACTCATGGATTTGCATTGTACATTATATGGTTGAAAATATGTGTAGGGCCAGAAATACCATGCAGTTTTAGTCTAAGGCTTGAGATTTGTTCTCATGTACATAATAATTCTCTGTAAGTGGCACAATCACTCTTCATTTAGTGTATATGCATTAACTGGTTATGTTCCATCTTATCTAATAGGTCATTAATGAGAGGAAATTGAAGGAAATTGTAGTAGTGCTCAAATTTCCTCAAACTATAACAATTTCTTCATTTGTTCTTATGCAAATACTACAGCAATTTGTTCCACCATTACGAGTAAGTGCACTTCTTCCAATTCTAGGGACCCTTGGTTCCTCCTCCAGGTATGCTGTTAAAAGTCATGGGAAATTTACAATCAACATATTTTCTTCCCTTTTGTGCACTAGTAAGATTCACACATTTTTCTCAAGTAGTGTTGTATTTCCTATCTGCTTTGCAAGCAGTTCCCCCACTAAGCTCAATCCCAACCATGAATCAAATTATACATGTTGATTACACACATCCAGTTTCAGAGGATCTCAAAGAAGATCCCAGAACAAGGAAAATTGATTTTGCACAAGCTCTCGGAGGTATGAACCCAATGAATTGAAGTTATCCAGTTAAATATTATCTTCATGATTATTTTTTCATTTCATTTAACTGCAGATATATGTGTAACTGTTGCAGTTGACCCTGCATCATCAATAAGGAGCATTATAACTTGTTCCATTGATGGTAAAGTTGACTACACCTATCTTGTCACTGTAATGGTGGGAACAAGAAAAATGAGGGGTGTTCTCTACCATGTACCTCCTCTTGTCTCTGGACCACAAGGTGCAAGTGTGTCTACATTTTGAATAATAGAGAGACAGACTTTATAACTGGTATGCTGGATCATAGACTAGGCCAGAGGCGAAAGAGAAAAGAAATGCCAAGGAAGGATCCAAATTCCCCAAGACAAAACAGAACTGGATATAATTTTTTCTTTACTGAGAAACAAGCCAGGCTCAAGTCAATTAAACTAGATATGGATAGAGTGATCAACAAGATGATTGGTGATTTGTGGAATCGGCTTTCAGAGGATGATAAATCAGTAAGTATATTTGTGGAGACATCAGTTTAGTCTCTTTGGCACATCTTAGCTATATTGTGCATCAACAATTTGATTATGTAGCCAAATGCAATCCTATAAGTTAAGTTGCTATCACAGTCTCTCCTAGTTGTTAGTGTTCTAAGTTGATTCTGGAGGCATGCATCTGTATAAAGGCCATTTATAAGTTTGAGGCCTCTTTTGTTTATTTAGATTTACAATAGTTGACTTAGTCAGAATTAGGAAGATCTAATTAAATGAAAGGTAATTTGATTTATGGTTAATCAAAAGTAGTACTTTCATAGGAACATTTTGAACATTTGATTATGGAGTAATTTAATGCTAAATTATTTATAGTCTTCAACCATTTTGGTTGAAGTATAAATGACTCGAGGGTTTGTCTCTCAAAATGCTTGATGGAGAGCATGTTTACTCAACCTTGAAAGTTCAAGACGGTAGATTTGAGGCAAATCTCCACTAATATAATGGTCTATAGGTTTGTGAAGTTGCATATAACCTCCAACACTTCATCTTGAGAATCAAAGTTTTGTGGAACTCAACATCAAAGTTGAGTAGTGTTAGCCACCTATAAAATTTGTTATAGCAAAAGGTGACTAAGACGTTTTGGAGCCTTCAAGGAACAAATTTTATTACTAAAAAGTGTTGGCTCTTGAAGACTCTTGAAGGCCTCGTGCCTCTGTCTCAAAATCTTCTTTACTTTTTCCATTTTATACTCAGAGATTCTGCTGATTTCATGAGAAGAGACTGCTGAAAAACCATATTTCTCCCCCTTCTCCCACTCAAAAATAACCTTCATTTGCTCCCCTTTTTCTCCATAAAACTCCTCTGTTTTCATGATTCCTCTTCTTCCATTAATGAAAATCATCTTTACGTAGTTTAAAACTAATTTTTAAACTATACCGAAATCCCCAAATCCATTGAAAACTCTGAAAAAAGTCATAAAAAACAAAGTTTTTATTACAAAGGACTCAAGCCCCCTGGGCTAAGTTTCAAAACCACTTCCCCCACACGTCCACACTGTGGAACCAAGCGCTAACCCTGTTCGGCGCTTATCGCATCGGAAAGATTCAAGTGCGCAAGTATTTTTCCATGTTTGAAAGTTCCGATGCAATTAGCCTTTGTATTGTAAAAACCTCGATCATATTATTTTATATATTTATATATATATATATATATATATATATATATATATATATATATATATATATATATATATATATATATATATATATATATCCTGTGGGCTCGCCTCCAGCGCTTAAAACCTTGTAATAGTTTTTCCCCGGTGGTCTTTTTCTTTGTAAAACAAAAAAACCCTATTTTCCAAATTTTTGGTTCAATCAGTTAGAATCGCGTGTTAATATAAAAAATGGTTAGATTGAAAACACCTGATCATGCAATCGCATCAGAGAAATACAAATGGGTTGATTGAAAAGGCCGCATCAAAAGCTTCCGATGTGATTAATTCCCACATCCATAGACCCCGGTCCTTTGTTTTCTTTGTGAAACCAAGCGCAAAGGCCAAAGTCCTTATCGCATCGGAAAAATTCAATGGGTTGATTGAAAGACCGGGCCAGAAGTTCCAATTGCGATTGGGGCTTATATATATAAAAATCCCCCCTCCCGCCTCTCTATTACATATGACTTTCACCTGGGACCAAGTGTTAAAGATCCCAGGCGCCAATCGCATCGCAAAATTTCGATGGGTTGATTGAAAAGCCCAAGCCCGATGCTCCGATTGCGATTGGACCTTGTTATATAAAGCCCTGGGCCCATGGTACTCCATACATCCAGCGGCCTCACAATCGGGCACCAGTCACTTCATATATAAATATTCCACCCCGATCCATAAGAACCTTTGTTTTTATTAAAAATTTGGGTTTTCCATAAAGTATAAGGGTTTTTCGCCGGTCCATTCTAAAGCTAAAATCTACACCGTTGATCATGAGCCGATCAAACAGCCAGCACTCGATCGCATCACGTTTTTTAATCGCTGTGTTATATTTCTTCCCTCAATCAGCCTTTCCCCCAATTCTTTCTCCATCGTTGATCTAATCTTTAGATCGACGGTCTACGCTACATCGCATCGCAACTTTCAATCAGTGCATTTGCCTGCACCCCTGATTGCGATCCTTCGATTGGATCTGGACCATCCATGTGTCCAGATCGGACGGTCCAAAATCACTTCATCTTATTCTTCTCCCCGCTCTCCTTTTTTCCTCTTCTACGTAGATCTCCACCGTTGGATGCTTCAATCCAACGGCTACGCTCCTCCCCTGCCTTCTAAAGTATTTTTTCCCCAAATACGCAGGATTTCATAATGTTTTGTTTGTTTTTCAGGTTTCGAAGGTTTTTTCCCATACTATGAAGGAAAATAAAGCCGAGGGTGACGATCCTCTGGCCTTTTGGTTACCAAAGGGAAAGGGACTAAAAGGACTCCACTCTACGTTTCGTCGATGCTCCATGGGCATTGATGCCATATGAGCCTTGCGCGGCTTGCACATTAACAAGACACTATGATTTTTTAAATCAAAATTAAAAGAGTATCAGCATTGACGGAAAAATCACAATAGAAACAGAAGATTGAAGACAGATTTGGGAATTACGGCTAACAATGATTATCAAAAGCCTAATTCCCAGGATTAAAACACAATTAAAGGAACATCATAAGTATTTAACAGACAGACAAGCCTCCACCACCTCAATTGAGGCGAATTGATTCCTCAGATACCATAAGTGCCACTTGTGCCTCAAAGCATTCAAAACAGAGGCCGAAGTTACTGATCAAATGAATATATTCGCCTCAGTGCGTCTAGAGAGTTACTTCTGCAAGGAAATTAAATGCTAAAAATATCCGCAGAGTTACTCCAAACATGACACAGAGCCTTAAAGTCAATAAAATCTCCCACCGAGCTTAATTCATAAATGTAAAAGAGTTAATACAGACCAGAATATTTGTGAACTTCTCCATCGAGCCCCTTAAAGGCCGAGAAGTCATTTAACCTGTGTTAATTGTACTAAGAGATCTTTTGTCAAATCTCACCTCCTCATTCTTCTATAAATACTTCTACAGAAGATGAGAAACTGTTGGTTGCAGAAATTTGAAATACATCCGAGCTTAAACTTCTGACTGTAAATAGTGTTCACTGTCCCTTGAAGCTCTGCTTGTGATAGATAAGTTAGGCTGAGATGAGTAGATGATTGCTAAACTCAAGCATTGGACTTAAAGCTGTAACTGGTTTGGAGCATCAATACAAGCTGATTTATGGGATCCTGGTCTATGTTGACGGTGATGTTTTTGTACTTGTAACTTGTTATTTTGTTTTTGTTTTCACTGTGTTTCATTTTCTCTTATAAAGAACAACAATGCATAGAGTTAGGACCTACTGTATATCAGTAACCTTCTCTGACTGAAAATATTTATTTATATTTTTTCTTCCAAACTGTGTTATTTGGGAATGATTTAATTCAGTTTAAGCATAGGAATGGTGGCATTCCCTCATCTTATTGCCTTAGCTGAATATTATTCTTGAATGTTATGTTCAGTATTAGTTAAGTAGAGATGAACTGTGGAAGATATGGTGTGCCCTGGTCCTAGTCCTATCCCCAAAGACTGACTGAATGTTTCTCTTCGAATGTGTTAAAAGATGGCTAGTTTAGAAGTACTTACCAGATATTAGGCCATTCTGTGTTATCTTTGTGTTTTTATTGAAAGTGACCATGTAAATCAAAGCTAGGAGAGGATTTGTGGTGAGCCCGGCCCGCTAGTGACCAAGTATATCTGGTTGCACTTTTCCTGTTTTATTTGGGTTTGAAAAACACAGCATAGTGGCTCCTATAAATATTCACACTAGAGCCCATCCTGACCCTGATCCACCTGAAGTAGTTGATAACCCAGAAGGTATCCTTAGGAAGTCTCCTAAGATTAAATTTTCAACTGTTTTTAGATCACTCTTGAGAGCTAATTTAGTCCCTAAAAATCTTTCAGCTCTACAACAATCACAAGCTAACTTAGTAAATCCATTTAGAACTAGGTCTCTTGGTGATTTAGGTCAGTTAGATTCTATGTCCTCACTATCATCTCCTAAAACAAGTGAAAATCCTGGTATAAGAGAAAGAACACCTCCTGATTTACATTTCCTTCACAACTTAGGTGTCTCTCATCCAAGATTAGCTCAGCAGTCTACTCCTGGTCCATCCATTTCTGCTCACCCTACATCCACTGTTCAAACCACTACACCTCAGCCCACTTTTCCTATTGTTAATCCACTCCTTATGAATCCACCCCCACCACATATCATGGCAACATGGTATGCTCCGCTAGTCCTTCCTATACCATTAGTCAATCTTCCACAGGACTATCAGTCCAAAATTCCATTATATGATTCTAGCAATGCTACAACACTATCACAACATGTGGATAAGATGAATGACTACTTTGACAGAAATGAAATTGATGATGATTCTGTCAAGATTAGGTTATTTTCTCAGAGCTTAGGGGGAGAAGCAAGAAAATGGTTCAAAGTCCTAGCTCCCCATAGTATTAATGATCTCCAAGCCTTCCATCAAACATTCTTAAACAATTGGGAAGTAAATAAAAACCCTCTTCAAGTCCTCGTTGATTACAAGAACCTCCATAGAAACATTGGGGAAAGTGTGCAAGCTTATTGCACTAGATTCAATAGTGTGTATAATGCACTTTCCCCAGAACTAAAACCTCCACAGGGCTCAGCTTTAAAAAATTTTCCTAAAGGGTTTGACTCTGACATGACCTATTAGCTAAGAGATAGATATTTTGCAACTCTTGAAGATATGCAAAAGGGTGCTCTTTCTGTAGAAGTCAAATTAATGGAGAAGAGAGCAAGAATGAAAACTGAAAAGAGACAATCTTTTAGAGAGGAATCCACACCTTCTACTTCCAACTCAAAGATGGAGAGAATGATGGAAGAGATTATGAAAGAAATGAGCATAATTAAGAGAGCACAAGCAAGCCAAAACCAAACTACTCCTCAAAATAGAAACCTGAACCAAAACAAGAATTTTACAAGGAATCAACCTCCAAACACACCTAGGGAAGATGATCAACAAATCACTCCTCCCTTTCATCAAAACTATGTAAGTGAGGTTGAGGAAATATATGAAATAGCAGAGGAGGATGCTATCAACATGTTAGGGATAGACAATGATGACTTTGAGATTCATTATGATAGAAAACAAGGTCTATACACACCTTATGATGACAGAAGAGATGATGATGAAAATTATTATCAAGACATGGAAAATGTCATCATAGAATATCAAAAAGAATATGACCTCAGAAGAAAAACCAGTCAACAAACCCCCAACAACAAAAACTCTGACAAATCTTCACAAAACAGCACTACAACCAAGCCTAGAGTTTTTTTTTGGTAAAACAGTGGCTACAAATTATAATAATGATAAAGAGAAAGGCACTCAAAACAATGAAAAACAGAGTGCAGACATTAGTAGTACTAACATCTCAGCTAGTGCTCCTGTTAAAACAATTTTGTCGAATGTAAATAGGACAAATAAGCAAGCTGATATTGCTGATAAAATGACAACTAATAAGGCTGAAACAAGTTCTTCAAAGAACCAAATTCCTTTTAGCCTAGAGCAGGAAATTTCCAAAATCAAAATCTATGTTCCCCTGACAGAGTTAACTGCCCAACATGTATATAGGACCCAAATTTTGAAGGCTTTAAACATTGAAGAGAATGAGGACACTGTCAATCTTAATGATGATCAACTAGAGCTTATTTTTTGGTCCTAAGATTGAAGTTATGTATCAAGAGGGACCTGTTCCTCCCTTTTACGTGATTTTAAATGTTCATGACAAGATTTTGCACAATGTTATGCATGACTCCGGGGCTTCTCATAATTTAATGCCTAAAGCTGTGATGGAGAGCCTTGGTCTAGAAATCACCAGACCTTATAAAGATTTGTACTCCTTTGACTCAAGCAGAGTAAAATGTTTAGGATTAATCAAAGAACTCTGTGTTAACTTAGCCCAGATTCCAGCAAAATGCTTAGTCATGGATATTGTGGTGGCTGATGTTCCCCCCAAATATGGAATGTTGTTATCAAGATCATGGGGGGCTAAGTTACAAGGGACTATGCAAATGGACATGACCTACGCGACTATCCCTGTTTTCAATCGGAATAGAAAACTCTAGAGGGAGTCTCATATGCAATACATAGTGACAAGTCAAGACAGACCACAAAACTCCCCTTTATACTCTGTAAACACAGGCCTTGATTCATTTATCCTCTTTAATGAAGAAACATTAGATGAACAAGTAAATTTAACAGAGTTAATGGCCAATAGAGAGGAGAGGGTAAATACCACAGAACCATCAAAACAGTTTGTTGAACCTTTAAACAACAACAAACCAAATATGGGTTTTGAAATAAAAGTCACGTATCATTTTCTTTTAAACCTGGACACTAAAGAAAACATGCCTCCACTTAACGAAAAGCCTAAAGAGTCAAAATAAATTCAACTAAGTGCAGACATTCCACAACAATTAGAAAGCACAGAAAGGAAAGAGGACGGTGACCAAACAGATGAAACTAAGAATAGTCCTCTGTGGAGTATGTATTTTGATGGATCCTGCACTAGAACTAACGCTGGTGCAGGTGTCTGGGTTTCCAACACTGAAAATAACCACACAGAATGTATTTCCTATACATTAAACTTCCAGTGTTCCAATAACATAGCGGAGTATGAATCCCTTCTCTTAGGCTTACATCTATTGAAAAAGTTAGGACCCAGAAGAATTAATGTGTATGGGGATTTAGAGTTAGTCATTAGGAAAATCAATGGGGAGTATAACGAAAATCATCCCAGACTTAGGGCCTACCTAAACGATACCATGGACCTTTTAAAAAATTTTGAGGAGTCCAAATTTATTTTTGTCCCAAGAAAAAGAAATATTGCGACCCACAATTTAGCCTTTGCAGCTAGAACATGCTTAATGACATATGAAACAAAGGACTAAAAAACTCAAATAAAATTTAGACCAACCATGCCTAATAATGAAAATTATTGGCAGGTGTTTGATGGAGATGAACAAATAGAAGACTTCATGCAATTCAGAAATGAATTCGAACTACAAAGTTCAGACTCAGATTGTGAAACAGACTGCGGTGAAGAAATTTTTCTTGGAAAAGAAGAGTCGTCTCCTGAACTTTTCAATATTGACCTTCTTTCTAGCGAACTTGAAAACAAAACAGAAATGAATGCCAAGTTTGAAACATAAGAGTTAGAAACTCTGCACTCTAAATATGAAAGTTTGCCTAAGGGTCTGCCCCCTTTAGAAGAGTTGTTGGATTTTAATGATGTGGCGAATAAACCAAAATTGGAACCTGTAGAGACTGAAGTGGAAGAGTGCAATATTGGCAGTGAACTTAAACCTATGATGATTAAACTGTCCAAGACTTTACCAGCTCACATTAAACTCAAATACATAGAGCTGTTTAAATAATTTTCTGATGTTTTTGCATGGAGTTATGAAGATCTTAAATCCTATGACACTGGAGTAATACATCACAAAATTCCCCTCAAAGAAAACCAAAAACCATTCAAACAGAGACTGCACAGAATAAATCCTGTTCGGTTGCCTTTGGTTCAGAAGGAGATCATGAAAATGTATGATGCTGGTATTATTGTCCCTATTAGATACTCTGAGTGGGTGTCTAATCTGGTGTCTATTAGGAAGAAAATTGGGGAGATCAGGTTTTGTATAGACTTTAGAGACTTAAACAAAGCTTCATTGAAACACAAATACCATTTTCTCAAGATGGATCATATTTTACAAAGGGTGGTAGGGTCTAAAAGAATTTCTTTGCTTGATGGCTATTCGGGGTACAATCAGATTTTAGTCCACCCTGCTGATCAATTAAAGACAACCTTTACTACACCATGGGGCACTTTCATGTATGTGAAAATTCCTTTCGGTCTAATGAATGCTGGAGCAACTTTTCAAAGAGCCATGGACATCGCATTCTTGGAGGAACTGGGCTTCTTCGTCATTATATATCTTGATGATGTTACTGTGTTTTCAAAAACAGATGAAGAGCACTTAGAACATTTAAGAAAGGTTTCCGAGAAATGCAGAAAGTTTGGTATATCTTTAAACCCTAAGAAGACACTATTTGGTCTCCAAGAAGGTAAACTTCTTGGGCACATTATTTCTGAAGAGGGTATAAAGATAGATCAAAAGAGGATTGAGGCCATATTGCAAATCTCTCATCCTCGGAACATCAGAGAGTTGCAATATTTCATTGGAAAGATTAACTTTTTGAGAAGGTTCATCCCCAACTTGGCTAAACTCCTTAGGAATATCACAGACATGTTAAATAAGGAGCAAGGGGTAAAGTGGATCTTGGAAGAAAAGAAGTCCTTTGAATTGGTGAAACAAGCGTTAACCAAAACACCAGTTCTTATAAGTCCTGATTTTTCAAAGGATTTTTATATTTTTTCATTTGCATCAGAACATACCATAGCTGTTGTCCTTCTACAGAAAAATTCACAAGGACAAGATAAACCTATTGCATTCTTTAGTAAGGCATTGAGGGATGCCCCTATGAAGTATAACATTATGGAGAAGCAAGCTTTTTCTTTGGTTAAAGCTTTGAAAGACTTCAGGGTGTACATCCATCACTCACACATCATTGCCTTCATCCCAAACTCAGTTGTTAAAGACATTCTAACACAGGACCCAGATGGTAAGAGAGGTAAGTGGATTGTTGTTATCCTTGAGTATGATTTAGAGATAAAACCCACTAAACTCATCAAAGGCCAAGGTCTAGCTAGATTAATGGCTAAATCAAATTTTGAAGTTCTTGATATTAACATGATTGATGCTTTGGATGACCAAGAAGGATTCTCAACTCCTATAGTTGAAGATCATCTTATGAATTCTCCTTGGTATGCTAATATTATTTATGTTTTGCTTAATTTAAATACACCTCCTAGTTTGAAAAAAACAAACGCAAGATTCTTAAAGTTAAAAGTTGTAAACTATCGCATCATAGATAAATGTCTTTATTGGAAAAATGCAAGTGTTATATTGCTTAAACTTTTGCCTGAGTTGGATGCAGAGAAGGTTAAGCACGAATTCCATGAAGGAGAGTGTGGAGGTCATTTATACTGGAAGACAACATCCAACAAAATTTTGAGGGCTGGTTTCTATTGGCCTACTCTTTTTCCTGATATACACAAATTGATCATATCTTGTCATAAATGTCAACTTTTTGAAGGCAAAAGAAAAATCCTACCCCTTATTCTGCATCCAATCACTGTTGAAGCCCCTTTTCAATAGTGGGGACTTGACTTCATAGGAGAAATCCATCCACCATCTTCTGCCCAACATAGATGGATTCTCATTGCCACAGAATATTTCACTAAGTGGATAGAATCCATACCTTGTAGGCAGGCCAATGATTCAGTTATTATAAAATTTATGGAGACTAACATTCTCTCTAGATTTGGCTGTCCTACCAAGATTATCACTGATAATGCAGCAGCATTTGGATCAAAGAGGATGGTTGAGTTCTGTCATAGATATCAGATAACATTGGGGCATTCCACGGCCTATTACCCCTAGGGTAATGGACTTGCCGAATCTTCAAATAAAATTTTAGTGAACATAATCAAGAAACTTTTGGAGGACAACAAAAAGTCTTGGCACACAAAGCTGGTCCATGCTCTTTGGGCTGACAGATTGACTTTGAAGAAATCTATTGGCATGTCACCCTTCCAGCTTGTGTATGGTACTGATGCAATTTTTCCAAACAGCCTTGGTGTAACAATGATAAAGTTGATTCAAGATTTGCAAACTGAAGATAATGACATGAAGAATAAATCAGACCATTCATCTTCAGCAAACCAGAGAGGAAGTTTATAACAAAGCATTGCAGAAACATGACAGCATTAAAAATATTTTTGATAGAAGAACAAAGGCCTGCAATTTCAAAGTTGGTGACAAAGTTTTTAAAGTGGGACTCAAGGAGGGAAGACAAGGGCAAGCATGGAAAATTTGACAACTTATGGCTTGGCCCTTACTCTATTCATTAGGCTGCTGGTAACAATGCCTATTTTTTACAAGAGTTGAATGGAGCATAATTGTTTGGGAGTCCTGTCAATGGCATGATGCTTAAAAATTACTTTTCTTAATACATGCAATGTTTTCAAGCCTTTTTATCTTTTTCATTATAAATATCTCATCTACCATTGCATTCAAAGTTATAAAAATCAAAAATACAAAAAAAATGAAAGAAAAGAAAGAGGGCAGATTGTAAGAAAAAAAGGTATAGCCCCATACCAAAAAAGAGAAACAAATCTGAAAGTGTGCAAGCTTAAATGCCACTCCTGAAAAACACACTTCTAGTTAGTCAAACAACCTAATCTTGACTAATTAGTTTTAAATTTATTGCTGATAGGATAGTGAATTCGATTTTCCAAACTATGTAATCTTGGTTTATCAGTAGGTAGATTAGGATAGAAATTAAAGGTTCAAACATGCTCAAAATTGGAACCTAAGTTTCCAAAGAGAATGACTCAAATATATTTTCAAATTCTGAGTCAAAAAA
>JAXQQM020064959.1:0-61697 GCA_034641835.2 Pinus albicaulis | reverse complement strand
GAGAGCTTGGAGAAGAGAAGAGAAAGAGAGGAGAAGAGAGCTTGGAGAAGAGAGAGTTGAGGAAAGCTTGGAGGAGTGAAGGAGGAGGAGCTTGGAGGAGTAAAGAAGGGCTTCCATCTACAAGATCTAAAGAGGTAAGTGCAAACCCCAAACTCTCTCATTTTTTTTGTCATTGTTTTTTGTATTTTCTCTCCTCCCTCTCCTACACTTTCCCATTATTTCTTCTTGTACATTTATTTGCAGGTTGTCCACCATCTATATTCATACTCAAAGATGATGTTTCTTTGGGTTCTATGTATCATTCCACTCTTGGTTTTGATGATGGTAAGGGGGAGTAGAAATAGAAAAGGAGAACATGAAGAAGAAGAGGAAAGTGGTCACCATATGAGTGACCCAATGTATGATGAGGAGGAAGGCTTTGAAGAGGAAGGGGATGATGAAAACATTGAATCACAAGATGGGAAAGTTGCATTGACACCCTTGTGGAACTATGTGACCAAACTTGAAGGGGGAAAAGGTGGTGGAAGCTACAAGTTTTTGTGCCCTCATGGTTGTCATGGAGGAAAACCATATAGTGGTTCATATACCCGTGTGAGGAGGCATCTTTGTGGGGTGATGGACAATGATGAAAGAAAGGGTGCTGTGGGGATAGCAATTTGCCCAAAGGTTCCAGCTGAACAAAGAAGAAAATACATCCAAATAGAGGAGGCTGCACAACAAAAAAATAAAAAACAAAAAACTCAATCTGAATCAAGTGCAACCTCTAGATTTGGTAGCTCATCTGCTCATGGTGTTTCTGCAAGTTCTGGAGGTAAAAAAACAATAGCAGATTTCCTTAATGTTGTTGGGAGGGATGATGTGGATGGAAAGATAGTTTGATTTCTTTGTGCTTGCGATGTACCATTCAATGTGCTTCGCTCTCCCTATTGGCATGAAATGGTAAAGGGCATCAATGAAGCCCCAAAAGGATACAAGTCCCCCAACTATGAGAAAGCTAGAACAGTGTTATTAGAAAGAGAAAAAGGAAAGGTTCAAGCAGCTTTGACACGTTTTACAAATGAGTGGGTGGATAGTGGGGTATCCATTGTATCAGATTGGTGGACAAATATCAGAAACCAACATTTGATAAATATTCTTGGTGTTTCTGCTACTGATGCAGTGTTTATTGCATGTCATGATTCCTCCTCTGTCAATGCAACTTCCCAAAACATTGCAGATCTCCTATTGCAATCAATCAGAGATGTTGGTCCTAGCAAAGTGGTTCAAGTGATCACAGATAATGCAGCGAATTGTAAGGGAGCAGGCAAAATTATTGAGCGTACTTATCCACACATATTTTGGTCTGGGTGCTTGGTGCACACATTGAACCTTTTGATGCATGATATTGTGAAGCATAAAGAATGTGGGTGGATTAATGAGCTTTACAAGAGAGGGAAGAAGCTCATTAAATTTATCACAGGGCATACAAGGGTAAACTACTTCTATGGCACTTACTCCAAGTTGCAGTTGCTTAAACTTGCAAAAACCAAATTTGCAAGTTATTACCTCACCTTTAGGTGGCTAGTGAAGGTGAGACAAGCTCTAACTAACATGGTCACTGCTGAATCATGGGAGGAGATTAACACTGATAGAGATGGTGCTAATGCAACAAAGGACACTATTCTTGACATGTTATTTTGGTCACAGGTTAAATATGTTTTGCAATTCACCAAACCAATTTATTACATGATCAAGTTTGGGGATTCAGATAAGCCAATAATTGGGGAGGTGTATGAGCAAATGGATAACATGTTGGGGCAAATTAAAGACATTGTTGAGCCTAGAGATACCACCTTGTACAAATATATTCGTGCAGAGGTGGTAAAACAATGGGATATGCTAAATATTCCATTGCATGCATTAGCATATGTATTGACACCTAAATATTATAGTCCATCATGGCTTTCTACAATAGCACCTGGGGGGCGAGCAGGAGAAAACCACACCTAGATCCAGAGGTCCTAATCAAATATATGGATGCACTAGATAAATTAGTCCCTGATGAGGAGGAGGCACACTTGGTACGGAAACAGTTGAGCAGCTATACACTTTCCACTAGTCCATTTGGGAGCATGCATGCTATTAGAGATCGAGAGAGTTTTTCTTCTATTGAGTGGTGGAACATGCATGGAGGTGCTACTCCACTTCTACAGACTTTGGCATTGCGGGTGCTATCACAGGTGGTAAACACTTCTTCTGCAGAGAGGTGTTGGAGCTCTTATTCTTTCATCCACAGTGTTAAAAGGAACAGGTTGTGTTTACACATGGCAGAGAGCTTGGTTTATGTTCATTACAACTTGAGATTGTTGTCCCATTACTGTGATGATGCAAAGAGTAACAGAGACCTTAAGGTTTGGGACAGGTATCCAGAGGAGACCAATTTGGAGGATGGAGTGTTGCGATTAGAGCAATTAGAGGATGCTCTTATCCATGATGATGATGATCGACTTGACATGCCACCCCCCACTGGTCCCTTGCTTCCTAGGTTCCATGGTTCAACACCAACAGCAAGGGCTTCGTCTTCATCAGTTACAGTGCCATTGCCACAACTTCCACAACCACCATCTTCTTCATTGCCACCACGTGGAGGTGCACCGTCACATACTCTTCGTGGTGGAAGGAGGAGAGATGAGTAGATATTTTCAGTGTTCACACTTTACTGCTTTTGTCATAGATTATCATTAGACTTGTAGGCTTGTTGTGAATTTGAACTTTTTTTGTCTTGGTGGTGGCCAAGTGGCCTATTTTGTAAACATTATTATTTGAATTTTGGACATGACTAATGTTGACAGTTGCTCACTTATAATATGCTTTATGTTTTATAATATGGTTAAATGTTTTATGTTTATCATTTATGTTTTATAGTATGCTTAATTTTTAAATGTTTTATGTTTTAAAATTTATAGTATGCTTAAATGTTTTATGTTTATCATTTATGTTTTATAGTATGCTTAAATGTTTTATCATGCTTAATTATTTGATGTATGTTTGTAATTGCTAGGATCTAGAATCTAGATTCTAGATTCCTGATGCTCGAATAATTAATTATTGATGTACAATGGAATCATGGATGTCATATCTATCTTGATTTATGTAAAAATATGCATGTTTTCATGTCTTCTACAACTAATATGGTATTTGGGATTGTTGTTTTGAATATAAATGCAAAAAAATATTATATATATATATATATACACTAGACGCTTATGAAACTCATCACTTCCTAAATTTTTGGATGACTCATCTCTCCTTTGTTCCGCTAACACACTTCGCACTACCTGACATGTCGGAGTACGTCCTCCTTGAGGCCTCTCCAAGAGAATCTCTCCCTGATGGCCCTGTAGTTCTTGGTGAACCCCTAGTGGCCTGATAATGGTGAGTCATGGGAGGCACGCAGTATCTTCTCCTTGAGCTGAGAACTCCCAGTCAAGAAGATCCTGTCCCTGAAGTATATCACCTCGTCCATCACCCTGTACCTGTCATCTGTGATCTGACCATCCAATATCTCACAGGAAAAACGGTCCTTGGAGTACTCCACTAGTAACTGAGCCCTCCAATCCGTGTCTATGCTCATCAGAGACAACGCTGCTAGTCTGCGGGATAGAGCATTGGCCACCACATTGTTCTTCCCTTTGACATACTCAATGTCAAAGTCATACGCCTAGATCTTGCTGACCCACTTCTGCTGCCTCTCCTGCAACTGTTTCTGCTCTAAAAAGAATCGGAGGCTGTTGTGGTCAGTCCTCACCCTGAACCTGTTCTCCACCAAGTACTGTCGGAACTTGGCTAGTGCATGCATGATAGCCAGCATTTCCTTGTCGTATATGGGATAAAACCTCTCATGCAGCAATAGCTTCCTGCTCTCGAAAGCTATGGGGTGGACTCCCTTCATCAAGACTGCGCCCACCCCCTCTGTCGAGGCATCACACTCCAAGACAAAGGGTTGCGTGAAATCCAGCAAAACCAAGACTGGACAACTGCTCATCACCTCCTTGACCCTGTCAAAGGCCCTCTGCACTGTGTTCGTCCAACTGAATGCCCCCTTTTTGGTAAGATCTGTGAGGGGTGCAGCAAATTGGGAAAAGCCCTTGACGAACTTTCGGTAGTAGGTGCAGATGCCTACAAACCCCCGGAGCTCAATCACGTTCCTCGGTTCCGGCCAATCCCAAATGGCCCGAATTTTCTTCTCGTGGACTCTCACTCCATCCACACCAATGATATGCCCCAAATAGAGCATCTCTATCAACCCAAACTCGCATTTGGAGAGCTTAGCATAAAAATGTTGCTCCAAAATGCGCAATACAACCTCAATGTGCTGTAGGTGATCCTCCCATGTCTGGCTGTATATCAGGATATCGTCGAAGAATACCAGCACAAACTTCCTCAACTCACCACAGAAGGTGTGGTTTATACAGGACTAGAAGGTAGCTGGTGCATTGGTTAGCCCGAAGGGCATCACCAAAAACTCAAAATGGCCGTAGTGACATCTGAAGGCCGTCTTGGGGACATCCTGGTCCCTCACTCAGATTTGATGGTAGCCCGACCTTAGATCAATCTTCGAGATGAACTTCGATCCCCTCAGCCCGTCCATCAGCTCATCAATATGCGGAATGGGGTATCGGTTATTCATGGTTTTGGAGTCACCTATGACAGGGTTAGGATGGACTTCCAAAGTTAGGAACAAACATGTCACAGATACAGGTTGGTGTCATCAGTGGGCCCAAGGGATTTTTTGGAGTGTAAAACCTCTAGTAAACTTGAATAAGTATATATTATTATTGATAAAAGATGAGATGATTACAAGTAGGGATCACCAAGGCTTTAAATACAGCCTTATGGTGTCCCTTAGCGAAGAGGCATGATCGTCGATCATGCCCTTCCACATTAATAAACTAAGACAACTATATTTAACTAATAATTAATAAATTATACATAACATTGCCCCTCTTTTAAAGATGCTTTGTCCTCAAAGCATACGTAATGATGGACATTGTTGACGAATGCTTGGGTTTCCCGAGAGGCGGCTCTTGCTTCCCACATTTTTAAAAGATTGTGGAGCATCTGTTCGAGTTCAATCTTTTGGTGATGTGGATAGCGATAAGATCTGATGTTGACAGGGTCTGATTCTGCCTTGACTTCTATTGTATGTTCGATTTCCCTATTAAGAGGCATTTTCATTGGCAGGTCTTGGAATACTTTTTCGTGTTCCTGAACTAGTGCTTGTACTTTTGGTGACTCTCTGTGGTTCCTTTTTGTAGATAACATTTCTAACTGATGACATTGTACTATAGTGGCTGGCGCTCCTTTTCGAATCATCTTCGTCATCTGAGGTGATGATATGATTTGATTTCCTGGGGCTTGGAATCCATACAACTTGTGCTTCTGCCCTTCCCATTTAAAGCTTATAAACTGCTTCTGATGGTTGGCAGAATAGGTACCTAAGGTTTGTAGCCATTGAATTCCTAAGACCACATCTACTCCTTGTATTGGAACGGTGTAGAATGGAGATTCTAAATTAAAATTTTGAATCTGCAATTTGACTTTATGGCATTTCCCTACCTTCTCAATTTTCTTACCATCGGCCACCATTACCTTCATATTGGGCATGGGAAACATAAAGATGTTGAGTCTTTTGGCCATGGTCGAATCTAAAAAATTGTGGGTACTGCCGGTGTCAAGGAGAGCCATTACGTTGTTCTTCTTAATATGTCCTTTTAGTTTTAATGTGTGAGGTTGTGATATTCCTGTCATAGCTAATAAGGACATTTGCATAATGCTTCCATCATATAGTTCTGGAGGGAACTCTGGGGTGGCTGAATCTGATTCATCATTGTTAGAGTCATTAGTTGCTTCACAGTTATATAGATTCTTTGTCTCGTTTCTTTTAGCGCACCTATGCTTAGGGTCCCACTTTTCACCGCAACGTTTGCACTTGCCTTCTCTCATCCTTTGTATTTCCACGTTAGATTTTTCTTCTTCACGAAGATGGGCTGGGACATATTTTGTGTTATCTATATTTTCAGATTGAGGAAATCTTTGTCTCGAATATACTCTTTCTGATTTTGACCATGATAACCTTTCAAATTTCTTTTCAGCAGCTTTTGCTTTTTGCCTTGCTAGTTCTACTGATGTAATGTTGTGAAGTTCTAGCTCTTCTTGTATATGGATTTTAAGTCCTGAGATGAAAGACTGGATTAAACGAAATTCTGACAATCCAGGTACTCCTGTCGCTAAGGTCTCCCATTCTCGAGTGTACTCATCCACATCTCCTTTTTGCCGTAATTTGATGAATGTTGAAAAAAGCTTTTCTTCTTTTATACCTTGAAATCTTTGAAAGAATGCATCCTTAAATTTTGTCCAACTAATAGCAAGCGTCGTTTTTTTCCACCACATATACCAATTATATGCTTCTCCTTCCATTTTCATGGAAGCGTGCTTTATTTTTTCGTCATCACTATTAATGTCATAAATCTCAAAATATTCTTCGACTTTATTAAGCCATGCAACGCTATTTTTTTCATTACCGTCAAACTTGGGTAGCTCAATTTTTGCTCTTCGATGATATGCTAACGGTGGGACGAAAAAGGGGTATTGATTAGCAAATGCATTCTAGAGCTGCTTATTTTGAGAATCTGCATTACTATCTTCCTGATGATGTGGGGAATCGGTTTTTTCCTGATGCTCTTCTGAGTTCCCTGAATTTGTGGAATTGTTCTGTTGATATTGTTCCATATTAGGGGATATGGGTCGTTGTGTCTGGCTTATCTTCTCGCAGAGTTCTGTCATCTTTTGCATTGCTTGGCTAAAATTTTCTGTGGCCTCGTGATGATTTAGCCACATTTGTCTTTCTATTCGATTCGTCGTATCTTGAAGATTTTTGATATCGTTGAAGTTTCCTGCAACTGACTCCTCAAGATCGACTAATCTTTTGCCGAAGTCTTCGGAATTATTATTGATCTGTCTCTCAAGATCCGGCAATTTTTTTTGGAAATCGGCCATCGACATTGATGAAGACATTGAACGCGTATGTGGTGGTGAATATTTTTATGCCAGTTATTTATTTATTTATTTATTTCAATTTAAATAATAATAATTTTTATTAATTTTTTTTAATTTTTTTTAATTTTTAACTAATTTTTATATAAAAATTAATTTTAAATTAAAATTTATATAAAAATTGAATTTATATATATACATGTTTTGTTTTTTTTATAAAAAAAATCGATTTTTATTTTTGAATGTCCCACACCAAATGAAGGGGACACGATGGTTCAAAATATTTAAAAAAAAAAGTTAAAACACACTTTTTTTTTTGTTTACTACTGTGGCACAATAGATCGGCGGGGACGGATGGCTGTGGCGGCGGGGGGAAATGGTGGCAGGGAGGCGGGGAGGAGAGATGTCGGGGGAGGCGGGAGGGCGAGGAGGGAGGAAGGGTAGGCGGGGGCTGGGGCGGGAAGACGGCGGGAAGGGGCAGGGGAATGGGGAGCAGTGAGGGGGGGCGGGTGAGCGGAGAAGAGGGGAAGGCTGTGGGGAGAATGCAGGTGAGTGAAGGGTGCTATGAGGGAGCCGCAAAGGTGAGGGCGATGGCGTGAGTGAGGGGGAAGGCAAGGTGAGTCGAGAGGGGTGAGGGTTGTGGGTGCAAGAGCGGAGGAAGGTGGAGTGAGTGGGGACGGAGCGTATGGGATTGAGGGCAAGCGTAGAGGAGAGGGGGTTGGGCAGGGCGAGGGGTGAGGGGTGAGGGGAATGGGTAGCAAGGGGGATGGGAGTGGAATGTAATGTTGGGAGGGGAGTGCTATGTGAGGGGGCCAAGGGAAGAGGGAAAGAAATCGGCGGAGGAAAAATCTGTAATTTTTTTAAACAAATCTCGTTGCCCACAAGCACTTGATTTGAAAAAACATTCTGCAATTTCCTCTCTAATTCTTTAATCTCTTGATGATCACACAGATCCTGAAGAGCGACTGCTTCGATACCAATGGAGTGTAAAAACTCTGGTAAACTTGAATAAGTATATATTATTATTGATAAAAGATGAGATGATTACAAGTGGGGATCACCAAGGCTTTAAATACATCCTTATGGTGTCCCTTAGCGAAGAGGCATGATCGTTGATCATGCCCTTCCACATTAATAACCTAAGACAACTATTTTTAACTAATAATTAATAAATTATGCATAACATTTTTGGACGAGTTTTGGGGAGTTTCTATGAGGTCCGGTGGCATTCGCTTGATATATTCCATTATCCGAGCAGTTTTCCCTTCGTTTTGGAGCATTCCGACAACTTTCGGAAAATTGAGTTATTTTTGGGCTTAACTCAATTAATTACGCTCAAGGTGGCATTCCGGGAGGAATACATGATAGAACACCTTAGTATAATAGCTCATTGGAACCGGAACGAGGATACCTACATGATCAGATGGTTGGACATGAGTTTCAGTGACTTGAGGAGACATGGTAGACGATTTACTTTTTCCTACATTAAAAAGTATATTTTAATTGGAAAATAAGAGGGAAAAGTATGCCATGAATAAAATAATAATAAAATAAGGCTCTAGAAGGATCCAGGAAGGAGGAGGCCATTGAGGGATATCTTGGATTGGATCATTTTCTTATGTGACAGGCTTGAAAACTTCGTTCTCTGCTTAATTGGTAGCCCTAGGATGGAAACCCTCGAGTGTGTTATCAAGTGTTGGACGGAAACCCAATATTCTTGAGGAGGTTTCACTCAGAAATCTCACAGTGCTTTAGTGGAGTTTGGAGAGGTCAGTTTTGCCGTGGCCGATTCGCAGTAGTCTTCTCGCCGAGCCATCTACATCATTGCCAATGCCATTCATCAGTTGGGCCAGAGATCTTTTCTGGGTTTTGCTCTGCTTGCTTGGCTAGCTCAGGGCCCACTATTACTTCATGTTGATGTACTATTTTCCATGGACTAATAAAATGGCTTAGTGATTTTATCGGCTTCCATTGTGTATTATTTGCTGGCTGTGTATCTATTTACATTTATTTTATTGTTCGAGTTTATTTCTAGTATCTATTATTAAAATCCCGATTTGGGGATAGTACAGTGGTATCAGAGCTGGTGATCTTGCCA
The DNA here is from genome assembly GCA_034641835.2 of Pinus albicaulis. NCBI lineage: Eukaryota > Viridiplantae > Streptophyta > Pinopsida > Pinales > Pinaceae > Pinus > Pinus albicaulis. The sequence continues at coordinate 52,564 of JAXQQM020064959.1, read as the reverse complement.
GCCTAAGGGTTTTGCAGATAAATTTATGGGTTAATTTTGAAGCCAAAATCAAGGGTTTCAGTTGTAGCTATCATTGTTCTAAGATTATTCCTCTATTTACTGGAGCCGCTGGAGCTGCAACTCCATATATATTTTTGCCAAAGTTCATTATTTCAATGGGGAAATCATATTATTAGTTCCAAGTCCAAACACCAGACACAACATTATTATCAAAAAGGGTCGATTGTCATTTTGTAATGGCCACACTTAGAAGTCCGACCAAGTCCGAAGTTTAATCTCAAACCAAGTTTTTAATTTTCCGTCGAAGATTTTCAGGGCTTGTGTGTATTAAAGGGCCATTTCTGAACGTGTGAAATTTTGTTTAGCGGTCAAGCCAGATCTGGGAAGCCAAATGGAAGGGGTGTTTTCAGAGGTTGGTCGTGCCCACTTTGCGACCAAGGGCCGCTTGTCAAAATTGTGAGGCAGTCCATAATCTTGACATCGGGAAGTCATCAGTTAAATTTTCCTTTGGCCCTCATGACTGTCACGAAGCAATAAGTATTCAGCACACTGGGCGTTTTAAGAAGAAATCAAGAGTCGAAAGAAAACGAAGGGTCGAGCGACTAAATGCAGTCGATACTGAGACTATTGGACGCGTTGGAAGGGCCGCATTTGTATTTGGAAGGCCGAATCATTTGTGCTTGGTCAACGAATTCCTGTGGGCCGAGCCAGAATTATCATAAAGCCGAATCTCAAATTTTTGCAAAGGCCGAGTGTTATTGTATCGTCAGGCAACCGAATTTAATGCGGATTGTTTCAGAAGGCGAAGGCGCATGGTCCTGATCGTGTTGGTCTACCTGTTCAATGTAGGTACAACCCTCGTAACAAATTTCAGAGGCAAACATTAAGCAAAAAAAGTGATTTATTCTCTCTGCCTATAAGAAGAAGGAGTCGTATCATTGATAGCTAGAATAGTCTCTGTGTGCGGCGGAAAACATTCAAGTTTGGAGAGACTCGATTTATGCATATTGGGCATGGCAGAGGTCTCTTCGTATAACTGATATTTAATATAAGTGGCCTCTTTATTTTTTTTAGCATGCTTCAGATGTATACGGGAAGCATAAAGTTACGCACATTTGCTGACTCAGTTGGAAAGCATTCCCCTCACGGGTATTCCTAGTCAGCTGCTATATATATTGTCAGTTTAAATGCCAACTCAGAATTTTAGAGTTGCGTATTTCCTATTCAACTTGGATGTGGGGCTATGGAAGACTCAAGGGTCGGGTTTCCTTGTTTGTGCCTAATGGTAACTCCAGAATTTTACTAAGAGGATATGAGCATGTTTGGTGTGCTCATACTGTTGTAATACCACTTCCATGCTACGTGACATTGTTGAGATTTTGTGTATTTGGGGTAGCATCAGTTGTGCTCTAGGTCCCAAATTTTGAGGAAGGACTAGAGTTCACTTGATCTATAAGACCCAGAAATGGATTTGGGAAATTTCATCTGGTTTAGGAGATATTAAATTAATTAATTATTTTAATGTATTTCCTAATTTAAAACTTAGGAAAATAAAATGATTAAAGTGAATTTAATTAAACATGTGATGAAATTGTCTTAAGTCACACAGATCAAGTTTTCTTTTAATCTTAGCCATTGATTAAAGATTTAATCTTGGTCGTTGATTAGTCAACGAGAAAAGTATAAAGGAAAGGCTTGGGGTCATTTGTAAAGACACATAGAGGCAAAACACTAAAGCTAAGCTGAGATTCTAGGGCAGGGTTGCTAAGAATTCTCATAAGTGTTTTAGTTGCAGAGAGGGGAATTTAGACCAAGGGGATGATCTGATCCCGGGGTCTAGAATACACAAGAAGTAGAGAAGAGATTAGGAAAGACAGTGCAGAGGAAGGCAGCAACAGCAGCAGCAGTAGACGGCAGCAGCAGCAGCAGCAGACAACAGTAGCAGCAACAGCAAACGGTAGCAACAGCAGTAGCAGATGACAGTAGACGACAGTAGTAGTAGCAGCAGACGGCATCATCAGTAGACGACAATAGTAGCAATAACAGACAACAGTAGCAGCAGCAACTATAGCAAGGACAACATGTTTTTGTGGAAACCCTTCAGGGGTTACGCAGAGACCCTTAGGGGCAGCGTGGTGACTGCATCACCCAGTCTAGGGTAACGCAGTCCCTTCCAGTGACAGTGTTGAGCATTTGGAGGCCTTCAGAGGCTGACACAATGTCTTTTAGGGGTAGATGTGGGGTTTCTAGGCCTAGATTTGGCTGAGTTCTGTAAATCCCGTTTGAGGGTGTGGATCAGTTAGTATTGTTGGTCTTAGATCAGCCAGGTGCTGCAGATCTAGAGTTTTCTTTGTAGGGTTTTCCAAATCTGGAACCCAGAGTTGTGTATTCAGAAATATTCTTAATAATAGAGCCCTCCAACAGCCAGAGACCGGTTCTCCCACATTGGGTTTTTCCGGGGACAGTTTGTCCAGAAATAACTGTGTCACTTTGTCTATGTGTGCATGTGCTTATTCTAGATCTAAATTGGTAGAGATATGTTATGTGTTTTTCTTTGATGTTAACTTGAATTTATTCAGTTGATAACTTGTATATGTAGGAGAAGCTTAATTGGATTAACATAAATAATTTCTGCATAAGAATTAAGATTCAAAAATTTCTACATGGTATCAGAGAAATTGCAGATCTAGAAGGGTCACTAGCTGAAGAATCTGAAGGATCTAGCTGCAGAAAGCAGCTGGAAAGGCAGCAAAAAAGCAGATCTGAAGGGACACATAGTTTTCGGGAGCAGACTCACACAGAGGGAAGGGTGACACTGTCCAGCGCTGTGTCCTAGCAAGCCCACACAATTACTGCGCAGAGGCAGCTCAGAAACAGCGCTGGTTGGGTCTGAAGCTAGCCAGTGTGATTCAGATCTGAATCTGTCAGATCCAGAAAAAGTCTGCAGAAAAGTTGCAGAAAATTCAGAAGACATGGTGGGGTTAAATTTCTGAAGTTTTCAGATTTTTAGCCTTAGCACAAGTGACAAAGTTTGGGAAGAGATCAGTTTCTCAGAGAGTTTCTTGCCAAAGGAAACTTGCAGTTTGGTTAGAGGATCAAAGAAGAAGCTGAATCGTAGTTGATTTGGTAGAATTCCAAGGAGGGAAATCAAGTGTCAGAGGGAGCAGAGGGTTCCTAGTTCAAAAAGGACCCTAGATCCAAGATCTCTAGCATAGAGAAGAGGAGCTCCGACACATTCTGAGCAAATGGCTCCTCATGGACTACGTGATCAGGATAGGCTAGAGGGCCTCTCAAACTTTTCAGTTTGGAAAGCAAGGATCCTGATTGTCCTTGAGGAATACGGTCTAAGAGACCATACAGAGTAGACCCTACCCACGCCGACAAATGCGGATCTCCTACGGAAGCATAGAGAAGCTGCTGGGCATGCCAAGCGACTGTTAATGGACAGTGTCAAGGACCATATTGTACCACACATAGTTGAGAAGATGACAACTAATGAGATGTGGAAGGCCTTGACTTCCCTATATGAGGGAAAATCAGTCCAAAGAAAGATGTTGTTGGAGGCCCAAATGAGGTCATTCATGATGACCAAGGGAGAAGACATCGAGCACTTCCTCTTTAGATTGCATTCAATCAGGGATCAACTGACTACAACGGGTGCAACCGTAGATGATGTAGTGATAGTTAGGACTGCCCTCAATGCTGTCACGGATGAGTGGGAAACCTTTGTCCAAAGTATCTTGGGCAGAGCGTACCTCCCAGATTGGGACAACTTGTGGTCGATCCTGCGGCAAGAATAACTACGAAGGTTCACCAAGAAGTAGCACAACCCTGCGTTGAGCAAAGTAAAGAAGGAAGAGGAGGAAGATGTAGCCTTGGCATTGGAGAAGCAACCGAAGAAGAAGAAGGATCTTTCTAAGATTAAGTGCTTCCAGTGTGGCGAAATGGGACATTTTGCCAGTCATTGTTTAGAAAAGAAGAAGGACAAGGAAGCATCTTCTTCCGAAGCAGCAGTGGCAGTTGATGGGTCCAAAAATGATGTAGCCATGAGTGCTCATGAACCACAGAGGTGGGGTGACATGGACATATAGAGGAGCTACATGGAAATGAGGCGGGATCCTTGAGCATCTCATCTCTTGGATCACAAGCGAGCTACGGCAACCTTAAGACAGTAGCGGGACAAGTGGAGCAGTGGGTGCATAGATCACAGATGAGGCATAAGCAGAAGCAGATCTGGAGGCTGGGAGGAGCAACGCAGAGCATAGTAGCAAACGTTGATGTGACTTCAACAACGCAGTGCAGTGCTGCTTACGCAGTGCAGAGAGCTTTAGAGGGAAAACGCAGTGCAGTAGCAGCGTGATAGATTTCAAAACAAGGAACTGATGTGACTTCAGTAGTGCAGAGGGAGTCTGATTACGCAGGCAGAGTTGTAGCTGTGCGTCGTTCTTTAGATGTCGGCACAGATCTGTAGCCTATGGAGCTTCAGTGATGAGGGTGCAGCCCATCTGACTTGTTTGTCAAAGATTGGGCAGGAGATTTAGTTGTTTCTCTCAACAACTGAAGTTGTAATGCAACATATTAGCAGTGGCAGTGCTATGAGCAGCACAGATGCAACATATTGAGAGGGAGTTGCAGTACAATGGTTGCAATGGCAGTGGTAGAGTCATGGGCAGCAGTACAGAATGGCAGCAATAGTGCATAGTTGAGTGGCAGCAGGCCAAGCTTCAGCATTACAGAACCAGTGCCCAAAATCATGTAATGCATAAGTGTGATGTATTGCTAGAGCACACCCTTGATGATAAGAGGGAGTGTTGAGATTTTGTGTATTTAGGGTAGCATCAGTTGTGCTCTAGGTCCCAAATTTTGAGGAAGGACTAGAGTTCACCTGATCTACAAGACCTAGAAATGGATTTGGGAAATTTCATCTGGTTTAGGAGATATTAAATTAATTAATTATTTTAATGTATTTCCTAATTTAAAACTTAGGAAAATAAAATAATTAAAGTGAATTTAATTAAACATGTGATGAAATTGTCTTAATCTATGATCCAAGTTTTCTTTTAATCTTAGCATTGATTAAAGATTTAATCTTAGTCGTTAGGATGCAATCAACGAGAAAAAGTATAAAGGAAAGGTTTGGGGTCATTTGTAAAAGACTTGCTGAGAGGCGGTATACTTGCGGAAACTAAGGGGCGAGATTACAGGGGCGGGGTTGCTAAGAATTTTTAGAGAAGTGTTTCGGTTGCGAGAGAGGGAATTTGGACCAAGGGGATGATGCGATCCCAGGGTCTAGAATACACGAAGTAGAGAAGAGATCATGAAGAACGGCGCGAGGAGAGCGGCAGCAGCACCGACGCGGACGGCGACAACAACGGCGGCGGCGGCGAGCCGACGATAGATGACGGCGGACTGTCGCCGGCCGGACGGCGGCGGATGGCGACGACGGCACCAACGGACGGCGGCGGCCGGCCCGAGGAGTAGACAGAAGCAATAGTAGTAGCAACAGCAAGGACATCGTGATTTTGAGGAAACCCTTCAGGGGTTACGCAGAGACCCTTGGGGGCAGCATAGTGACTGCATCACCCAGTCTGGGGTAACACAGTGCCTTCCAGTGACAATGCTGAGCATTTGGAGGCCTTCAGAGGCTGACGCAGTGTCTTTCAGGGTCAGATTTGGGGTTTCTAGGCCTAGATCTGGCTGAGTTCTGTAAATCCCATTTGAGGGTGTGGATCAGTCAGTATTGTTGGTCTTAGATCAGCCAGGTGCTGCAGATCTAGAGTTTTCTCTGTAGGGTTTTTCAGATCTAGAACCTAGAGTTGTGTATTCAAAAATATTCTTAATAATAGAGCCCTCCAACAGCTAGAGACCAGTTTTCCCACATTGGGGTTTTCCGAGGACAGTTTGTCCAGAAATAACTGTGTCACTTTGTCTCTGTGTGCATGTGCTTATTCTAGATTTGAATTGGTAGAGATCTGTTATGTGTTTTGCTTTGATGTTAACTTGAATATATTCAGTTGATAACTTGTATAAGTAGGAGAAGCTTAACGGGATTAACAGAAATAATTTCTGCATAAGAATTAAGGTTCAGAAATTTCTGCAGACATCTCAAAGCATGTCTGCATGGGTTGCTGAAGCATAAGTTTAAGAATTGGACGAAGAGGGACGTGTCCAATCCTGTTATGGAGGTGCAAATCATAGCTATTCTTTCCTGTAGCTGAGCCAAGACTGGTTGGGAGGTGAGACTCCTATAGCAGCATATGTCTTCACGCACATACCAGAAGAGGCTGGACCTGCATACTACTTCACACAGAGGTGTGTTATCACTTTGCCAGCTAGAGCTACTGTCATATTCTCATGGCAAGATTGCAGCAAAGCTACTGTCATATTCTCATGGACAAGATTGCAGTGGAATGAAGGGGTTACTCTGAAAGTCATCCTTGCTGCCATATATGAAGGTTGGGCATTAAATTCAAGGCATTCACTGTTTGCAAAATAGGTTCTTCTAATCTATAGCTGTGATACATTTCTCATAATTGTATTTGCATCTCTGTTTGTTAATATTGTCACCAATATCAAACAGTTTATGTTATTAGCATATGCCTTAAACGTTAAATACAAACTTCACCTACAACAATAAGGAATTTCAAGTATTTGACAAATTCTTTGTGAGTGACATACACCTAAAACTCAGAAAATGCATTAAAATCAGGAAACCGCAACATCATTCTCATAGATGACCTTGTCCTCATTGGGGCTAAAACCATGAAGGGACTACTAAATAAATTAAGATTGAACACAGAAATTGGTTCCTTGAACCACCATGCAGCAGAAGACCAGAAAACAAAATTGAATAGTAGACCCTTTTCAAGAAGAATATATGCCATCCTTAAAAAAGAACAGCCAAAAGATTTGTGGGAAGAGTTGGGGTTTGGTCACAAAATTCTCGCACTTGGAATAGATTTGAACAAATGAAGATGACATGGAGAGTTATGTCCAAACTTGATGAGCTTAATGAACTCATTTCCAAATTAAATCAATTAGAAGGGAAGAAACTGATTTGGGCCCTAAAATCTGCTATGCTTGCTCTTATACAACCCAAATTCTTGGAAGAACCTTGTGAGGGGTTCAGACTTCCAGTTGCTTCACGCTTCTGTAACATTATGAGGTTGACCGCACCTATAGCTCCTTTCAGTGATGATGTTATGAGGGAAGTTTTCAAGCTAGTAGTGGGGACTTTTCAGGACTTGGACAACAGCGTAGGCTCTACCTTTGGGAAGAAGCTTGAGGTTTTAGGAGGAATGGCCACATTTAGAACCTATGACATCATGTTTGATCTTGAGTGTGATGACTTGATTCTGCAGATGTTCCAATGCTTCTTCAACATCAGGAGACATCATCCTGACACCGTCATAGCACACATGTAGTCCATCCTATTGTCATGTATCAGAAACCATGAGGCCATTTGCCGGGAGTTGAAGACTAGGTTGTTGAGTATTTGGAGGAGAGAGCAGTTGGTCTCATCTGCTGCTTATGAGCTAGCCCAAGGGTTAGTTGAGTAGAATATTGGGCTATTCAGGAGACAGTTGACCAGGGAGGAGCTGCTCCAGTTTGGTGGACCAGGCAACAAAAATGAGCTGAGGAGGAAGGGACTTTGCTTCATCATCAAAGAACCTTGGGGGCCTGATCACTCATGCTTAGATGATGCAGATGATGTGGCGCAGGCAGAAAAAAAGGACATTCCTTTTGTATGCCAGGATGAGGACTCTTCTTCAGATGAGTCGATGGGATCATATGAGGATGCTTCTAGGGAGAGAGAGCAGTCATGCGGGGTTGATGATAGTAGGCTGGAGTTGTATTCCAATGTGCGCGGTGGACAGTTAGGGGACCCTACGGGAGATACTCTGGTTCATGAGTCACTTGTGACAATTCAGCCGGAGCAGCATATGATGGAGCATGAGTTAGCAGAGGAGGAGGCTATGCACATCATGTATGATAGCCCTTTGGGGGAGATCCAGATGGAGGCTCACATTGAGTTTGTGATGGATATGCGGCTAACCTTGGGTTCAACCATTGGTGAGGAGCAGACGGATGTATGGGCATCTAGCAGGGAGGCAGTAGTTGTAGATATTTATCCTCATGAGATGTTGGAGGTTGATGGGATGGTTCTGCAGGAGGCTAGTATACAGCAGGAGCATGCCATTCCTGATCAGGAGAGGGATGAAATGTTGGAGATGGTGGAGCATCCATCTTTGGGCCGATACACAGATGAGGTGCAGATAGATGCACATGCAGTCAGCAGCGTAGCAGTGCTTTCAGGGAGTAGCACTCTCCAAGGGTACATCAATGGGGCTTGCAGCATATCTCGCTCACTTTGGCATTTTATAGAGAGAGGGGCCTTCCTCTATAGGCAAATATCGTCGGCAGACGGGACAGAGCAGTGTGAGTTGAGTATAGGCTGGCAACCTCACACCAGACTTGTTCTGTATGCATGTATCACCACATTTGATTCTTCTTCCAGGATAGATTGGCAGGAGATCATGAGTTGGTATCCTATTGATGGTACGGTCTTCTTAGTTGAGAGCATAACAGAGCAGGGACCCCGAGGCATGATAGATACTTCGAGAATGCAGGGTTAGCATTGGTTTGAGTCAGGGGTTGGATTGGAGAGAGGTGATGAGTTGGTACGCAGTTGGTGGGGCAGCTTATACAGTTAGAGGTGCAACACAGCAAGAGCCATGGAGCATTGATGCTTGTTGGTGGACTTCGCTTCATGGGGCAGTAGCTTCATGGGGCAGTAGCTATAGCCAGAGGCAGTGCGCAGTTTGAGCAAGGGGACTTGGGCAATGATTGGCCATGGTGGTGTTGGGATCCGTGAGGATCAATTGATGTTAGGTATAGTGAGAGATCAATTTGGGATCCCAACATTGAGGAGTCTATTCCGGGCGACTTGACACAGGAGCATAGCAGCACCCAGGTGTTTGTATGGGATCTGGGCATTGGGTCTCAGTTGCATCGGGCCAACAAGGTGGCTCACATATTTGGATTGCTTCAAGGCAAGAAATCTTGGGGCGGAAGGTCTGTAATATTCCTTTTTTTGGTGTGACATATGACAGGGTTAGGATGGACTTCTAGAGTTAGGAGAAGACAGGTCATAGATACAGGTTGGTGTCATCAGCGGGCCCATGGGATTTTTGGAGGAGTTTTGAGGAGTTTCTATGAGGTCCAGTGGCATTCGCTTGATATGTTCCATCATACGAGCAGTTTTCCTTACTTTCGGAAAATTGAGCTATTTTTGGGCTTAACTCAATTCATTACGCTCAAGGTGGCATTCCGGGAGGAATACATGATAGAAAACCTTAGTGTAATATCTCATTGGAACCGCGATGAGGATACCTACATGATGGGACGGTTGGACATGAGTTTTAGTGACCTGAGGAGACATGGTAGCCGATTTACTCTTTCTTGCATTAAAAAGGAATATTTTTATTGGAAAATAAGAGGGAAAAGTGCGCCATGAATAAAATAATAATAAAATAAGGCTCTAGAAGGATCCAGAAGATCTATAAAAAAAAAGGAGGAGGCCATTGAGGGATATCTTGGATTGGATCATTTTCTTATGTGAGAGGTTTGAGAACTTGGTTCTCTACTTCCTTGGTAGCCCCAGGACGGAAACCCTCGGGTGTGTTATCGAGTGTTGGACGGAAACCCAATACTCTTGAGGAGGTTTCTCTCAAAAATCTCACAGTGCTTCACTGGAGTTTGGAGAGGTCAGTTTTGCTATGGCTGATTCGCAGCAGTTTTCTCGTCAAGCCATCTACATCATTGCCAACGCCATTCATCAGTTGGGCCAGAGATCTTTTGCTCCGCTTGCTTGGCCAACTTAGGTCCCACTATTACTTCATGTTGATGTACTATGTTCCGTGGATTAATAAAATGTCTCAGTGATTTTATCGACATCCATCGTGTATTATTTGTTGGCTGTGTATCTATTTACATTTATTTTGTTGTTCGAGTTTATTTCTGATATCTATTGTTAAAATCCCCATTTGGGGATACTACAAATGCAGCGTGTTACAATGTAATATCCCCAAATGGGATATTTCACAAATTTTTCCTAAATATTGCTAATCCAACATTTTACCATAAAATTACCGAATTAATAAACAAAAGATTGCCATGTAAAATAAAACACATAAGCACTGCAATCCATTAACACATTGAATAGGAAGAATCTCAACTTTTTTATTATAAATAATAACTTGGGTTACAAATACATCTGACCCAATATAGTTGAGATGGAGAACTGGCCATCAATATGAAATGCTGCACTGTGCTTGCCACCAAAACTGCACTGCTGCACTCTCCCTCCGGCAACAACTACCACTGAATCCACTGAAGCACCCGTTGAAGATTTGAATGATCCTCACTCCAATATCTCTAAAGCTTTGTGAAACTTCTGAATGAAATCTCCTCAAAGAGAGTTGGGTTTCCGTCCAACACTCACCAATCACCCGAGGGTTTCTGTCCTAGGACTACCAATGAAGTAGAGAACCATGTCTCAAACCTCTCACATAAGAAAGTGATCTAATCCAAAGATATCCCTCAATGGTTTCCTCCCTTTCTTTTATAGATCTCTTGGATCCTTGTAGAGCCTTATTTTATTATTATTTTATTCATGGAGCACTTTTCCCTCTTATTAAAATATTCATTTTTAATGCAGAAAAGAGTGAATAGGCTACCACGTCCAGAGGCTGAACCAGAGGCTCTTCCTCAAATTGCGTAGCAGAAGGCAACTCACGGGATCTTCTGAAGGCCTTCTCCTCCATGAACTTCACATCCCTTCACACCACGACTTTCCTACTCTCAAGAATGAAGATGCGATATGCCTTTGAATTCTCGTTGTATCCTGCAAGATACCCTTTTTCCGCAATCATCACTGGGCACATGACAGTAAGATGTACTGCTGAAGACCCGAAAGTGACTCACTTCAGGCTTACTTCCAGTGAAGACACTTTCTGGCGTGATCTTTCCTAGTGCAGCGTGAGGAGTCTTGTTCTGAATGTAGACAATTGTATTACATGCTTCAACCCATAGGAATTTGGCATGTCTTGGTCATACAACATGGCTTTTTTTGCTTCAACAATAGTCTGGTTCTTCCTTTTTGCCACACCATTCTGCTCCGGATTGTATGGAGTTGTCCACTCTCTTTTGATGCCTTCCCTTGCACAGAATCCAGTGAACTTTTAATATCCTCAAATGGGATATTTCACAAATTTTGCCTAAATATTGCTAATCCAACATTTTACCATAAAATTACTGAATTAATAAACAAAAGATTGCAATGTAAAATAAAACACATAAGCACTGCAATCCATTAACACATCAAATAGGAAGAATATCAACATTTTTATTATAAATAATAACTGGGGTTACAAATACATCTGACCCAAAAGAGCTGAGATGGAGAACTGGCCATCAATATGAACTGCTGCACTGTGTTGGCCACCAAAACTGCACTGCTGCAGTCTCCCTCCGGCAACAGCTACCATTGAATCCGCTGAAGCACCCGTTGAAGATATGAATGATCCTCACTCCAATATCTCTGAAGCTCTGCGAAACTTCTGAATGAAGTCTCCTCAAAGAGAGTTGGGTTTCCGTCCAACACTTGCCAATCACTCGAGGGTTTCCATCCTGGGGCTACCAATGAAGTAGAGAACCACGTCTCAAACCTCTCACATAAGAAAATGATCTAATCCAAGGATATCCCTCAATGGCCTCCTCCCTTTCTTTTATAGATCTCTTGGATCCTTCTAGAGCCTTATTTTATTATTATTTTATTCATGGAGAACTTTTCCCTCTTATTAAAATATTCCTTTTTAATGCAGAAAAGAGTAAATCGGCTACCACGTCTCTTCTGGTCATTGAAACTCTTGTCCAACCGTCCCATTATGTAGGTATCCTCGTCCCGGTTCTAATGAGTTATTACACTAAGGTGTTATATCATGTATTCCTCTCGAAATGCCATCTTGAGTGTAATTAACTAAGTTAAGCCCAAAAATAACTCAATCTTCTGAAAGTTGTCGGAATGCACCAGAACGAAAGCCAAGTTGTTCGGATGATGGAATATATCAAGTGAAGCCACCCGAACACATAGAAACTCCTCAAATCTCCTCCAAAAAGCCCCTGGGCCCACAGATGACACCAACCTGTACTTGTGACCTGTCTGCTCCGAACTTTGGAAGTCCATCCTAGCCCTGTCATAGGTGACACCAAAAAATGAAATATTACATACAAAGATCGATCTTGTAAGACATCTAGAGAGAAGAGATGACCCGCGTATGGATCATGATTTGCTACATAGATGATCGTGGTTTACTAGAGCAGTCGATAACGCAGAGTGAGTGACTTGATCTATAATGTTCCAAAATAGGAAAAACAATGCTATTGCAGAAAACCATAAATTAACACCATGGAAATTTCAAAAAATGCAATAAATACCCAAAACAATCAAATTCATGGAAGTAGTTGAGCCATTTTATTATAGAAATGGGAAAGGGTACAAATATATAGAAGAAATGCACTTGGGCAAAGGCAAGCGAAGCAAAACCCAAGATAATGATAAACCAAAAACTGCCCAGTGAAGGCTCTGCGTTGTCCCAACAATTCTGCACTAGTTGCTGCAAAGGAATGACTGAAAACCCTACCCCCTGTGCTCAGAAATTTTGCAAAATTCTATGTGAGGTCCTTGTCAAAAATCCAAAAAACAAGAAATGGTTTGGCTTGGTTTTGACCTTCCAAAATCGACCTCCAACGATCTGCTGCAATATATGGCTGAAAGCCCCATCTCCAATGCTCATAATAATCTACAAAATTATTTCTGAGGTCCTTGTCAAAAACCCAAAAAAACCTAGAAATGGTTTGGCCTGGTTTTGAACTTCCAAAATGGACCTCCAACAAGTCCTATGCACCCCCAATAGTTGCTGAATATGTTGTCTACCAAACTACCAAAAAAATACTCAAAAACCATCCAGGAATGCAACGAATAATTCCTTCGACACTTCCCATATCTCTCCCGGCAAATAATGACCCAAATAGCTGAGGCACTCTCCCACAAATGTGCCCATCTTTCCCTCCTCTATGTTGGCCCAGTGACTACCACGCTACTCTTGAGATACGCTATCAATCTCGGCCTCCGAGTTTTGCCTATAGCTTAACAAGCTAATGAACCTAGGTTCGCCTATATCTTAGCAAGCTAATGAACCTTTCGTCGTCAAATCAACCAACGAAAATTACATAAGAACACAACTGCTTCCTCTCAGAATACCACTGCGTCCTCAAGAAACAGGGTTGTGGGGGAGCGGTTCCCCCCCTTGAACCCGCTCCCGAATCGTGCTCCCTTCGGGAGCGAATTAGGAGTGCACTCCTGAAATCGCTCCCGCAAGAGAGCGATTTTCGGGAGTGAACTCGGGAGAAAAATTTTCGCTGCCCAACCTTTTTAGCAATTTTTTTTTTTGCAAAAAAATTCCAAATGTAATATTTTTCAAAGAAACAGTAATTTTTGAGTGGGGCAGCCTAATGATCAAGCCTATGGACCTAGTATTGATATGCGATTCATGGTACTCATTTTCATCTTTTAACTTAAATTTTTAACATTACCATGAAATGACTCAGGATGATTGAGAGTGGTTTCAACCACATTGGATTTCATATGGAGAAAGTAGAATTTTAGATCTCATTTAAAATCCAGCAGACTTAACAGCTTTTCAGGATTTCAGGATTGGGGGGATTGCAATGTTTCCATTGGATTTTGTCATGTAATAGGGTATGGAACTCGTATTTAATGAAGAACACCAATCCCTCTACATATCTTGATATTAGTGACATTGGTTGTTGAACTCCTCTATCATGACCCTACTAAAAATGTACCCATCACTCAAACAAAATCGTGACTTGACATGCTATGTTTTTTCTATCTTATGTTAGTGCTTAGAGGGTGATATTAATGACAAACATCCCTATACAGATCCAAAGGTAATGGCAAAGATACCTCTGGATATTAATGCTTAGAGGGTGATATTAATGACAAAGATCCTGATTTTCCAACAAGACTAAAAAATTAGACATTTCTCTTGGCGGCAAGAGTCCCAAGCATTAGCTATAGATAATAGATTTACTTGTCTTTTCTAGTTTCTAGTAGTTTTTATAGTTGTTGACTCTTTCATATTTATTATGATATTTTTTGTAAACAATATATGACAAATTAAGTTTGAAGTTTGAAGTTGGCAATTATAAATCATTGGTAATGAATTATGAATATGATGCTTTCTGAAAGTTGAAAGTTGTTTTATTTCATTTCATTTTATAACATTTCATTTCGTGTTAGATATTCTTTTTTGTAATGGTTACACTTAGCTTACAAGTACAACTTTGGTGATCAATGATGATAAATGTTATATATTGAATTTTGAAAGCTTGAAACTTTATGATTGAATAATGGGACTCAATATGTTGTATGTTACTAACTTGTGGATGTGGTTGATGAAGATTATAACTTCTAGATGATTGATGTTATTGTGAAAATTTCTGAATTTACCAAACAGAAATCTTATAGCAGTAATTTGATTTACTTATACATGTTTTATTAACTAAACAAGTTATTTTTCTTAATAATACAAGGAAAACATCGAAGTAAATACACTGCTGCCTACACAAATATGCAGATCAATTACTGAAGAAAAAAGCACATTCGATAGAGGGCACACAAGTTTTTTCAGACAAATGTCCCTGGAAAAACCCAATGTGGGAAAATTGGTGCAACAGCTCTTGAGGGTTTTATTATTATGCGGATTTTTGAATACAAACTAGGGTACCAGTAGTGGTTTACCCAACAGAGAAACCCTGACAGAAGTACCTCTATCTCTGGAGACAGGTATTATGGTTGATTCAACGCAGAATGAAGAAGCCCACAGGTGCCTACGCAGTCCCCAATAAGCTTTGCACTGAGACTGCGTCACCCTTTCCGATCTGCTGAATACGAACCAGATCTGGCCTACTGAAACCCCAACATTGCCCCTTCCGGCTTTGTGTCAGCTCCTCTAGGCCTGTGTCACCCCTCTAGGCCTACGTGAGCCTTTGCGCTGGCTCTGCATGAGCCTGGCTGGGCCTGTGTCAACCCTGTTGGGCCTGCACTGCTCCTCTGGTGCTGATCTGTCTCTCTACTATTGTATTCTCGACCTTGAATTAGAAATCCCACTGCCGAACTACACCTCGCTGCACTACAAGCTCACTCGAAAATTCTCAGCAAACTGCGCCCCAAAATTTCGACTTAGCTCAAGTGCTACCACTCTGCGTGTGTTCTCCAACTGACCCCAAGCCTTCCTTTAATACTTTTCTTGTTGAAAATTCAACGACTGTGATCTAATCTCTAATCAAAGACTAAGATTAGAAACGACTTGATCCTCATTACTTAGAATATTCTCACTCACATGTCTAAATTAATTCACTTTAATTATTTAATTTCCCTAAGTTAGACTGAGGGTCTCCATTAAAATAATTAATTATTTGAATAAATTAAGCTTCGGGTGGACTTTCTCCAAACGATTTCTAGGTCTTGGAGATCTCATGTGTTGTAGCCCCTCCACAAAGTTTTGGCACTAGAGCACACCCGATGCTATCCAAAAATCAACACTCCCTCTTAGTGAGGAATGTGCTCTAGAAACACTTCAATCCAGAGATCCACGACATCGGTCCCCTGCGTTGTTGATGCTCGATTGTTGCCCCTCATCCACTACGTTGTTGTTTTCTATACTGCTTCACATGACTCTGCCACAGTCACTGCCTCATCTGTACTGCAACTCCCTCTCAAATGTTGCATCATGTTGCCCATAGCACTGCCACTGCTGACTGCTGCACTGTAACTCAGTTGCTGAGAGTTAAGCAACTGAAGGACATCACCCAAAATCTTGACAAATAAGTCAGTCTGGCTACATCTCGATCCTGAAACACCCTCTGCTGCTAATCTGCGTTGACCCTCAGGAGCTTTGTGTTGCTGCTACTCTGCTCTGCGTAAGCAGTGCCTCTGCGCCACTGAAATCCCATCAACCTCTGCGTTGATGCTTCTACGTTGTTGTTGCCTCTGCTCTGCGCTGCTCCGGTCTTCAGTTTCCTACCTCTGCTAATGTGCCTCCATAATCCTCCATACCAAATGACTCCAGTCATCCTGCTACTGTCATTAAGGGCTCCCGTAGCTCGTATGTGATCCAAGAGTTTGGGCACCTCAAGTATCCTGCCCTATACCATCTGTAGTTCAATCTACAGATCTATGTCGCCCCACCTCTTCTCTCGAGGCACATGAGCACTCATAGCCACATCATCGTCACTCCCATCATCACCCTTAGTTGCTGCAACCTTTGAATCAGAATCTTCCTTGCCCTTCTTTTTTTGAGGGCAAGTTGTGGCGAAATGTCCTAATTCACCACATTTGAAGCACCTGACCTTTGAAAGGTCTTTCTTCTTCTTTCCTCGTTGCCCCTGCTATCCCTTGGATGTGAGAGCCGCATCTTCCTCCTCCTCCTTGATCTTGATTCCTCTGCTGGTGCTGCCCGCGATGGTCATCCTCCTAATCTCTTCTTGTCAAAGAGCTACCCACGTCTTCCCAATTTGGAAGTGTCACTCTGCCTAGAATGCCTTGGACAAAGGTCTCCCACTCTTCAGACACTGCATTCAGGGCAGTCCTGACCAGTAGACCCTCATTAGGAGTGGCTCCCGTAGCAGCCAGCTGATCACAAATCACTTTCAATCTAATGAGGAAGGGGTCAATTTCCTCTCCCATATGCATCTGAAACAGTCAAAGTTGATTGTCCATAAGCATTCTCCTCTGGACAGAAGTCCCCTGATACATTGAGGTCAACGTCGTCCACATCTCATTTGTTGTGTTCTTTTCAGCAATGTGTGGGACCACATGATCCTTGACCTCATCCATAATCAAGCGCTTGGCCCTTGTTTGCACTTCCTCATACTTCTTCAACAGATCAGCATCAACATGAACAACTACAACCTTATCGACATGATCTTTGATGCGATACTCATCAAGGACTGGTAGGATTCTGGCCTTCCAGATGACGAAGTTGGATACTCCATCCAACATGTCCCGATCCCTCAATCCATGTGTGGCCATCTCTGCTCAAAAGATGTCGAAGCGAATACTCTTCTCCCTTCTTCTGCTGCTACCCTTAGCAAAAGACTCAGATCTGGGTTTCTTAGCGCTAGAAACCCTCTGGAGAATATGCTATGTTCCCTTTGATAAGTGATTTCCCTCCCGGAAATCCTCCACTTATTGCTGTCAAATCAACCCTATCCAATCACTCCTCTGATTAGCTCTCATACTTCTTGGCGAGAAAGTATGCTGAGGAGCTGCTTCCTCTTACTTTGTCACACCCTGCTAGACACTGTTCTGCACCGACAGAACAATGCCCCACCCGCAACTTCCGAAGAACAAACTACACTTCCAGCCATGACAACCGGAAGGATGAAGACTCGAACCCTCTACGCTAGTTCTGCGTCACTTCCTCTCGGACTGCGTCACCCTTTTGGGTCTGCGTCAGCCTCTGCGTCAGCTCTGCATGAGTTAGACTGGCTCTGCATCACCCTTCTGGGTCTGCGTCAGCTCTGCATGAGCTAGACTAGCTCTACGTCACTCCTCCTGGGCTTGCTCTGTCCCTTTACACTGCATCTTCCTGGATGTGTGTTGTCACTCTGGATAACTGCCTTCCTGCAACAAAACTTAGTCTCTTTGCTGATGGCTTCAGATCTTCCTGATCTGCAATAGCTCTGAGACCATGTGAAAATTTCTGAATTTACTAGACAGAAATCCTACAACAGTAATCTGATTTACTTCTTGTTTTATTAACTTAACAAGTTATTTTTCGGAATAATTCAAGAAAAACATCGAAGTAAATACACTACTGCCTACACAAATATACAGGTCAATTATTGAAGAAATAAGCACATTCGACAAAGGACACAAGATTTTTCGAACAAATATCCCCAGAAAAACCAAATGCGGGAAAACTGGTGCAACAACTCTTGAGGGTTTTATTATTATGTAGATTTTTGAATACAAACTAGGGTACCAGTAGTGGTTTACCCAATAGAGAAAATCCCGACAGAAGTACCTCTATATCTGGAGACAGATATTATGGATGATTCAACTCAGAATGAAGAACCCCACAAGTGCCTACACAGTCCCCAACAAGCTCTGCACTGAGACTGCATCACCCTTTTCGATCTCCTGAATACGAGCCCGATCTGGCGCAATGAAACCCCAACACTACCCCTTCTGGCTTTGCGTCAGCTCCTCTAGGCCTATGTCACCCCTCTAGGCCTGCGTAAGCCTCTGCGCTGGCTCTACGTGAGCCTGGATGGACCTGCATCACACCTGTTGGGCTTGCACTACTCCTCTGGTGCTGATCTACCTCTATGCTATTGTATTCTCGGCCTTGGATCAGAAATCCCACTGTCGAACTGCCCCTTGCTGCACTGCAAACACACTTGAAATTATTAGCAAATCGTGCCCCAAAATTTCGATTTAGCTCATGTGCTGCCACTCTTTGTGTGTTCCCCAACTGACCCCAAGCCTTCCTTTAATACTTTTCCTATTGAACATTCAATGGTCGTGATCTAATCTCTAATCAACGTCGAAGATTAGAAAAGACTTGATCCTCATTACTTAGAACATTCTCACCCACATGTCTAATTTAATTCACTTTAATTTTTTACTTTCCCTAAGTTAGACTTAGGGTCTCCATTAAAATAATTAATTATTTGAATAACTTAAGCTTTGGGTTAAATTTATCCAAACGATTTTTGGGTCATGGATATCTCGTGTTCTAGCCCCCCCACAAAGTTTTAGAGTTAGAGCACATCCGATGCTACCCAAAAATCAACAATTATATGGTTTAATCTATGTTTTTATGTTTTTTTTTTTATATCTAATTCATCATTCTACATGCTTTTGTTGACATATATGCATCAAAATATATAAATATATATATTATATAAAAATTCGCTCCCTGATTCACTCTGGAATCAGGAGCTTCTGAAAATGTCGCTCCCACTCTCGCTCCTTGTTTTCGCTCTCGCTCCCAAGTAGCCTTGTCAATAAATACGCATTGCTAGGGAAACTAATTGCAAATGCTGAAGATATCACAATGAAGCTCTCTTGGATAATGGAAAACCAATATAGAGTGGCACTCGAAGTCCCTTGAAGAATGGGTGAGTTCTCCGCTCAGAAAACTTGTGCTAAACAATAAGTGACCTGGAAAAGCAGCTCGAGCAACTGAGATCAAAATCAATAAACCAATAATGCCAAATGAAGTGAGCTTCTTTTCTTTTATAATCTTCGTTGGGCCTTTTTCCCACCTTTTCCCTCCATACCCTATTCACACACATGTTTTTCGAGCCAGCTATTAAGGGTATGCGTATTTCATGTAGTTTTTGAATATATTGTCTACAAAACTACCAATAAAATACTCAACAACACTCCAGGAATGCAACAAGTAATTCCTTCGACACTTCCCCTATCTCTCTCGACAAACAATGACCCAAATGGCTGAGGCACTCTCCCACAAATGTGCCTAGCTTTCCCTCCTTTGCATTGGCCCAGTGACTGCCACGTTGCTCCTGAGATATGCTATCAATCTCGGCCTTCGACGTTCGCCTATAGCTTAACATGCTAATGAACCTAGTTTCGCATATAGCTTAGCAAGTTGATAAACCTTTTTGTTGACAATTTAGGGGGTTGGTGATTAATTCAAATTTTCTTACCTGATAATTACTTGTGAGCTTATTTCTTAACTTATTAAGTCTTTCATCAAGTCAATTACCAAAATACAAGCGACACACAATTAGGCTCCTCGAGCCAAGGAAAAACCCTCTCCCTCTTGGAGAGGAAAACCCATAAGAAATTCTTCTTATAGATCTTCAAATGACAAGTACCATGACCAAGACTCATACCCTTGACCTATGAATGTCTCCAAGACCCTGACACTGCTTCTAAGTCTTCCTCCAACGTGATCTTTCTTTTCTTCACCAACGTGCACTGACCTGCATCAACTCTTCAAATGACAAGTATCATGACCAAGACTCAGACCCTTGACCTATGAATGCCTCCAAGACCTTGTCACTGCTTCTAAGTCTTCCTCCAACGTTGATCTTTCTTTTCTTCACCAACGTGCACTGACCTGCATCAACATGTAATATCCTGAAAGGGAAATAGACAGCAATACAAGCATACGACAATATAGAAAATGCCAAAAATAGAACATAAAGCAAATACTCATAAAAATGTTGGGAATGCTATGCCATTTTATTAATCCGAGAATATAAAGAAATACAATAGATGATCGGAATGATAGCACCTATTCTTGCTCAAGGCAAGTGGAGAACTCTCTCAGAAAGACAGAAAATGGCTGCTCTAAGAAACTGCGTCCCAGCTGCTGGAAATCTGCCGTAAAACTACTGTTTTTGGAATAGACTGAAAACTAGGGGCTGATCCCCTTGCCGGAATGAGTTGAAAATCTGTGGACCACCTGTACTCACCAACCCGGACAAAACCCAAAAACCATATAAAAAATGGTCAGCCTCCGAAAATCACCAGAAAGTCCCTCCTCAAGGAATTACACTGCCCTCCAAGGCTCAACGCAGATGCCAAATGATAATAGTTGAAACAGTGCCACAAAATCCTCGAGAAACCTCCTATTGGCAAAGACTGATCCTCCACTCCGGATATCAACTGAAACTCCTGCAGAAACCCCGCAACGGAACACCTCCAAGTAGAACTGCGTCCTCTCTCCCAGGGACTGCGCAGTCACAAGAGAAGCCCAGCTCCTCAGCAAAACAACCAACCAAACCTCCCGCTAAAGATTGAAGAAATGACCTTACCCGAGCAGGCACTCGAAGTCCCCCGGGGCTAAGGGTGAGATCTCCGACCGGAGACACTCAACGCACTAAACAGTGCTACAGACAGGCTAAACAGCCAGCGTGCTCAAGAAGACAAAAGTCTAGCTCAAATATCATCAACAACAAGAATGCCCCAAATGAGGAGGCTCCTCCACCTTTTATAGCATTGGTTTCCCTCCAAAACCAATGTAGTCTCTCTCTCCTCCACGTGGTGTGTGGCCCCCCTTGGCTCCCCCCTTAAGTTACAACGTTGTGCTACTAGGAAGGTGTTTTATTCCACTAAAGTGAGTTAGACCCCCTTTTACTCACTTTTTTATTTATCTACAAACCACATATGGCAAAACAATACAAAGTCGAATATTCCAATTAGCTGTCGCTAATTAGGAATATTACAGTCCCCCCCCGGCAAAATGTTGCTTGCCCTCAAGCAACTGAAGTGATGGATGCTGCAAAATCTGCTCGCTCTCCCAAGTGGCATCCTCATCTGGCAAAAATTGCTTGTCCTCAAGCCACGCTTGAACAAGCCTCCTCTCTAGCTGATGCTCCCTACCGATACTGCAAAATGTGCCTGGGTCCCACTGAAACCTCTCTGACCTCTGCATCACCCTGATACGAAGGGATATCTCAATGCCAGGATCCCAAAGTGACCTCTCACAGTACCAGCCAACCAATAATCCTCCCGGATCCCATCACCACCGTGGCCAATAATCGCACAAGTCCCACGGCTCAGACTGTGCACTGACTCTAGCTATGACCAATGCTCTAAGAGGTGAAGACCACCAACAAGCATCAATGCTCCCGGGCTCCTGCTGCGCTATACTTGTAGCTGCATATGCTACCCCTCCAACTGCATACCAACTCATCACCTCTCTCCAATCCAAGTTGTGACTCAATCCCATGCTGATCCTGCTCTCCTGAAATCGAGATGGAGTGCTGAAGAAACGATGTCTTGTGCCGCCCTGCCAGCTGGAATCTATAACCTCTGTTATGTCCAAGGGCCCCTGCTCGACTGTGCTCCCTACGAAGAATACCGTACCATCTAGAGGGTACCAACTCATGATCTCCCGCTAGTCCATCCTGGAAGAAGAATCCGATGTAGCAATAACAACGGCATATGGAACACGCCTGAAGTGTTGCTTCCAACCCGTAATCAACTCCCACTGCTCTGCCCTGTCTGCCAATGAGAGCTGCCTGTAGAAGGAAACCCCTCTCTCTATAATGGGCCAAAGTGGGCAAGATATGCTACAAGCTCCATCGATGTACTCCTGGAGAGTACTACTCACTGAAAGTACTGCAGCTCGACCGACTGTATGTACATCTATCTATATCTCATCAATGTGTCGGCCAAAAGATGAATGCTCCACCATATCCAACAGCTCCTGCTGTCTACTAGCCCCCTGCATAACAATCCCATCAACCTCCAACATCTCTAGAGGACATGGATCTGCAACTGCCGTCATTGTACTCAGTGTCAATGCATCTGACTGCTCCTCCTCAATGGCTGACCCCGCGGTTAGCCGCATATCCATCACCGACTCGATGTGAGCCTCCATCTGGCTCTCCCTCAAAGGACCATCATGCATGATGTGCATAGCATCCTCCTCTACTGACACAGGCTCCATCACATATAGCTCCGACTGGATCGTCACAAGTGTCTCATTGCCTAGGGCATCTCCCATAGAGTCCCCTGATTGCTCACCCTGTATACTGGAATGCAACTCTGGTCTACTGTCTCCATCTCTGTGTGACTGCTCTCGCTCCCCAGAAGCGACCTCAATCGATCCTATGGACTCATATGAAGAAGAGTCCTCACTCTGGCATACAGGAGAAAGGCCCTCCTGTTCTACCTCCACCACCTCATCTGCAGTGAATATGCCATCCACCTTCTTGATGAAGTGTCGATACAATGTCTGGAGTCTAGACGCATGCTGGAATGCTATCTCTACTGAACCCAGTATCCTCTGCTCATGCATGATCTCAACATGCCCTGAGGGAAAAATGATGCATGTCTCCCTCATGACCTGCTCCCCAAGCGTAGGCCCAACACTGACTGATGTGCCACCACTGCAGAGGATCATCTCATCCCCTAACCTGTGGCTGTCAACTAGCGCTCCAACCCAGTGCCACTGCTGAGAAGTCTTTCCCCTAGTGTGCTGAGTGTCATCCAAATATCTTGGGTGAGCCTCGCGTACCCCGCTGCTCATGCCCAAAGTGCCAAAGGACAACAACAAAATTGGATGTGCCAGTGAGTGATGTAGAAGAGAGGCAGGTGTATGAGTCTCCACAGATACTGCCAAGTATCGCTCATCCATCTCCCCATCGATCCTGGGTGAACTACTCCCAAAGGTGAGCTCGGTGTCCCTGTCCATGAGTCTCCCTAGCGGCAATGCGCTAAGATCCTGCTGTGCAGCATCGTATGCCCTCGCATACCACCGATCATCCATGTACTCCTCGCCATGCCACTGCACACTGAGGTATACCCCTGTATACTGCTGGATACCCCATGCTACTGTCGTACCACCCAGTACCGTCTCGTGCCCTGACTGCGTCTAGGCATCGGTCACTCTTCGCGAGCTCTCAATGTGATGTAGGACACTCCTACTCCACAATGCAGTCCCACACACTACGGTAGTACACCATGCAACTCCATGTCCACTGGTAGTCCACTGCTCAATGCTAGAGGCTCCCACACATCCCTGGATGTGATGACCTAGAGCTATGCCCCTACCTGTCGGACTACCACCAATCGGTATCATCGTCTCCACCGTCGCATCACTATACTTGCCGACGAATGGAACATCACTCCAAATCCTCCTCAAGGGGTCCGAGAAGTGAATCTCCTTGTGTGTCAGTAGTGTTACCACCACTGCTCGGCTCTGCTGCGTCCTCTGTGCCCCACACAAAGGTGAAGAATCCTTGGCCCCATACAAGGTGCCATCTGGTGGCCTGCCAATGCCACCTCCTCCGACAAGCTCCCGCCAAGGTGTGCTGACCACCCCGTGATCCCATGTATGAATGTCATGCCAAGACAACCTAGGGAGTCTGCCCATAAACTGGTTGGCCACTGGAGCTGACCGAAACTGCACATGCTCTACTGCTAGGCCAACTGTACTCTCCAAGACATAGTTAGCCGACCTGCCTGGGAAACGATAGATGATCCCACCTGGATCCCAATGCCAATCTGGGGTTCCTGTATTCCCCATGCATAGAAACTCCTGCTGAGCTACACTCGGATCCATCACTATCTCCATAGCTCGCTCCACCGAGTACCAACTCAAAATCTCTCGCCATCCAACCTCAACATGTGGATGTTGTACCCTGTGCAACTCTGATCGTCTCATACCGCTATCCAAGTCAACATATGAGATCTGACTAGGTGGCTCTGCCTCTCTCTCTCCAATGGGAAGAGATGACCCAACAACACTGCTAGTCCCATCCATGCATGCCTGAAGGGGAATGATCTGACGCTTCAACGTGCCCTCTGATTGTACCATCAGGGAATCCAGTCGTTCCCCAATGCGGGCCAACTTGGCCGCCGACTCGGCACAAGCCACTCTCATGCCCTCCAGCTCCTTGTCCTGCAACAAAATGGCCTCCCGTACTGATGTGGCCTTCCCTTTTAAGACTCGAAGGTCTGTCCGAAGCCGATGATACCGCTGTCTGCGACCATCATCCAATACCTCTATATCTCCTAGTGCCTCATCGAAAGTGGATACATCTCCTGATACTTACCCATCTGTCGTGTGCTGCTACCACCCGAAGACTCGGACATGGCTCTAGTCATCACCTCAATGGATGGCTCTACTGGGGTAGGCTCTACCTTCTCCACTACGATATCAACCGACACGGTCAAGGAGGTCTCTAATGATGGTGAGTCCCGTGTCACACTAGGTGTATCCTCGAACTCCCTGCAATCCTGTGTGTCCTCATCCTCCAAGTGCGAGGTAACCATTTTGATGGTTTCCCCCTCCGATACTCGGTCGGTGCCGGAAAGATGTAATATCCCCCAAAGGGAAATTACCGCACAAACGTAAACATGCCGCAGATATAGAAATACAATGGAGCCACCGTATCAATGAACAAATACACCGTAGTGCCGTAAACCGAGCCGCTTATTAACTGAAAGTAAATAGAGATGAGCACAAGATAACCGAATGAGAAATTTATCCTTGCCCTAGGCGGGAGACCCTCTCGGTAAAAATAAGAAATGGCCGCCATAAAACCGCATCCCGTGGCCCGCCGGGAAGAAACCGCCGTAAATTGCCGCTGCTGGAATGAACCGAAGCTAGGGCCTATCCCTGCCGAATGAGCTAAAAATCTACGTATCACCTATACTACGTCGGGACAAAACCCGTAAACCGTGAAGCAAATGGACCACCTCCGAAAACGCTCTTAAACCCTCCTCTCACAAAAACGTCGTCTTCGTGAACAACTCAAGCTCAAGAAATATGGCCGTGGGCAGCCGATCTACCCACAAATCCTCCAGATGAGATGACCGACTCCTCAAGGCTGAAAAAACTGAAAAATGCTGCCAGAACCCCACATAAAGACCCTACTCATCAGATCTGCGTCCTCCCTGACTGGATCTGCGTCCTCTCTGCCCAGATCTGCTGGATCTGAGTCATACAAGGCTGGATCTGCTACTATCTCTCCAGATCTGCGTCCCACAAGGCCAGATCTGCTGCTAGCTCTTCAGATCTATGCTAGATCTGCCAATATCTCCTCAGATCTGCAACCTCAAAGGCTGGATCTGATGTTATCTCTTCAGATCTAGGCTGGATCTGCCAATATCTCCTCAGATCTGCAATCTCCCAAGCTGGATCTGATGCTACCCCTCCAGATCTGCAACCTACAGAACCAGATCTGCAAATATCTGCTCAGATCTACAATCTCCAAGGCTGGATCTATCACTGTGCCTTCAGATCTGCGTCCTTCCTCTGCTGAAACTGCGTTTTTCCTGCTAGATCTGCGCAGCCACTAGAGGGCTTCTTCCTCTCCGACTCTCCACCTGAAACTGCTACTGAAACTGAAAGATAGAACTCAGAAATTAACCTTACTAGGGCGGGCACTCGAAGTCCCCCGAAGTAAGGGTGAAACCAGAAATAACCTTACCAGGGCAGGCACTCGAAGTCCCCCGAGGCTAAGGGTGAGATCTCCGACCGGAGACACTCGTGCACTAAACAGTGCTGCAGACCGACTAAACAACCGGCGTGCTGAAGCAGACAAAAGTCTAGCTCTCAATATCAATATCAAAATATGCATGTCCAAATGAGGTGAGAGCCCCTCCTTTTATAATGCTAAATTCCCTCCAAAATCTTAACTGCGTCCTTCACCTTGCAGTTACCCTTGGGTCAGCGTGAGGACTCCCATCATATACGTGTGGACCCCCAAGGCCCCCTCTTTAAGTTATAACGTTAATCAACTAGGAAAACACTTTATTTTATAAAGTGAGGTGACTAAAGTGAGGTGACCCCTCTTATTTCTCACTTTATTTATTATTTCTAGCTAAAGCGGCAAAATTAAACAAAAAATGAAATATTCCAATTAGCAAGGCTAATTGGGAATATTACAGTCTCCCCCGGCAAAACGTTGCTTGTCCTCAAGCAACTGAAGTGATGGATGCTGTAAAGTCTGCTCGCTCTCCCAAGTGGCATCCTCATCCGGCAAAAATTGCTTGTTCTCAAGCAATGCTCGAACAAGCCTACTCTCTAGCTGATGCTCCCTGCCAATACTGCAAAATGTGCCTGGGTTCCACTGAAACCCCTCTGTCTCCTGCATCACCCTGATATGAAGGGATATCTCAATGCCAGGATCCCAAACTGGCCTCTCATGATACCAGCCAATCAATAGTCCTCCCGGATCCCATCGCCACTGTGGCCAATAATCGCACAAGGCCCATGGCTCGGACTGCTCACTGCCTCTGGCTATGACTGAAGACCATGACCGCTGCTGCTCTGCATCTATGACTGTGTAAGCTGGCCCATCAACTGTGAACCAACTCGTCACCTCTCTCCAATCAAGGCATGGAGTCGAAAATACAATGAGGAATATCTCCCTCCTGTAGATCCTCCATCTCCAAGCAATCATCCAGATAAAATGAGCCACCCCCCAACAAGGCAACTCCTGAAAATCTCCTTCCACCTCAAGCTCTGGTAATGAAGGTGGGCTGAAAATATGAACTTGGCAAGCATCATAGCTTACCCCATGCTGTCCTTCTCTCCACTCATGACAAGTGTAGAGTCTATGTTGATCCTGGGCTGCAAAATCATTGCCCTCCAATGGCAAAGTGAAAAACAATCCACCATAGAAGGTTCCTCCATCAATGAAGAACAAGCTGGCCCAAAACAAACCATAGTGCAGTCTCATCCACTGCAACCTCAGAAAATCACATGGCAAGCAATGTACAAGATCCAACACATCTACTAATGGATAGCAAATGGCTGAATATGACAACAACATAGGTCCAAACACTTGCCCATGGTTGTACAATGGATGAATATCGATCTCATGGCCCACATCAAAAGAGAACGCATATAAAGTAGTAGTGGCCATGCCTCCCCCCATGCTCCCATTAGAACATGTAGTGCAGAAATTGTGAGAATTTTTCCCACTCACGGACACATCCAGCTCATGTGTCTCCCCCGTAATCAAGCCTCCCATACAAATCTGATATATATCAGCAAATGAAGACATGATCAAGAGCAAAATGAAGGAAATGCTGAAGGTCTCATGTGGTGCAAGAAGGTAATCCTCCTCATGCTTGGAAACCCAAGTCAAGAAGAACATGCCATAGATGTCTCTATCATCATTCCCTCCTCTTTGTGCGACAAATATGAAGTGATCCTGGGACCTATGGGTTATAGATCCACCATATCTTTGCTGGGCACACTTCATCCATAATGTTCTGCTCCAAGGTGACAACGCTGTGAGCTCATGCAAATGAGTTCCTGTCAGTACAAGACTCTGCTCTTTGACATGCTCCTTGTCAAAGACTCCTCTAATAATGCTGCAAAAAATATGGAATACCTCCCAAGATGGAAGTGCTCCCCCATCAAAGACCATGGAGATAGTGCCATCTCCACCTCCTGCAACATCATGCAAAGTGTGGGAGCAAATCTGCCCTTGCTCTCCCAAGCAAAGCAACAAGAAATTGTGTTGCCTCCCCATACCTCCATCATGCAACTCATGTGATGAAGACACAATGAATGATATGAGTAACACATCAACACCATGCATCCATGCTCTATGCTGCTCAATGATGCAAGTATCCATCCTTCTCTTCCCCAACCTCCTACTCTTAGGAAGAGTGTTTGCCAAGTGATGGCCAAACTCTTTCAAGAGTAACCAGCGCAGCCAAGCCTCCTGCTGCCTGGTAGCACAGATCTGCAAGTAGCCTCCTAGCTCCTTGCTCATCATCCCCATCCACTCAATCCCCTGTGGATGCCTCTTTCTCCTCATCCTGGTACTCCTCCCATGACGGCTACCATGCTCCCAAATCAAATTTCTGATTTTGCACTTCATGGGATTTTGAAGTATAAACTTCTCAAGGACCAATGAGACCCTGTCAAGAATCAAATAGGTGGTAGGCAAAAACCTCCCATCATGATGTGTGTGGCTCAAGGAATGTCCAACACAAGCATGAGAGATGTTATCCATCCGAAGATGTCCCCCATCTTCTATCTGCTCTTGTGAGAAGGGAAGAAAGTCATCGCACCCCATGGTGTGTCGAAGTGCATCTCCAGTGAGATCTCTCCTTGAGACCTCCCCTTCATCCATAGTCTGCTCCACCGAGTACCAACTCAAAATCTCTCGCCATCCAATCTCAACACGTGGCTGCTGTATCCTGTGCA
The DNA here is from genome assembly GCA_034641835.2 of Pinus albicaulis. Classification (NCBI taxonomy): domain Eukaryota; kingdom Viridiplantae; phylum Streptophyta; class Pinopsida; order Pinales; family Pinaceae; genus Pinus; species Pinus albicaulis. The sequence continues at coordinate 23,756 of JAXQQM020064959.1, read as the reverse complement.
ACTCTGATCGTCTCATACCACTATCCAAGTCAACATATGAGACCTGTCTAGGTGGCTTTGCCTCTCTCTCTCCAACGGAAAGAGATGACCCAACAACACTACTAGTCCCATCCATGCATACCTGAAGGGGAATGATCTGATGCCGCAATGTGCCCTCAGGTTGTACCATCAGGGAATCCAGATGTTCCCCAATGCGGACCAACTTGGCCGCCGACTTGGCACAAGTCCCTCTCATACCCTCCAGCTCCTGGTCCTGCAACAGAATGGTCTCCCGTGCTGACGCGGCCTTCTCCCTCAAAACTCGAAGGTCCGTCCGAAGCCGATGATACCGCTGTCTGCGATCATCGCCCAATACCTCTGTATCTCCTAGTGCCTCATCGATAGTGGGTACACCTCCTGATACCTCGCCCATCTGTTGTGTGCTGCTACCACCCGAAGACTCGGACATGGCTCCAGTCATCACCTCAGTGGATGGCTCTATCGGGGTAGGCTCTACCTCCTCCACTACGATATCAACCGGCACGGTCAAGGTAGTCTCTAATGATGGTGAGTCCTGTGTCTCACTAGGTGTAACCTCAGACTCTCTGCAACCCCGTGTTCCCTCATCCTCTTCTCCACTGCTCTCGGAGAAGACCTCAATGAAGTGTGCCTTCCCTGCCGTACACCTGTGTCCTCGTGCCCATGGCTCCCGGCAAGTGAAGCACACCCGCTTCCTCCTCAGCTCTCTCCTGGCCTCATCATCAAACTGCCCTCGTCCAGGATTCGCCTTGGGAGGCGGAGCCCTCGTGTCCTTACCCTTAGGCCGAAAGGCCTGTCTCTGGGGATAAGGTGTCCGAGTCCTGGGTAAGACATCCTGTAAGTCCCGAGTCCTGCTGATGGCATCCTGAAGGGTAGCCGGTCTGTTCGACAGGACTAGGCTACGAAGTGGCTCTGACAGCCCTTCCACAAACAAGCCAACCATCCGAGTTGCAGATAAATCAGGTACCATCACCGAAATCCTCAAGAAGTCTGAAATGTATGTCTCTGCACTCCCAGTCTGTTTGAGCTTGATCAGCTCACCAAAATACTGATCCGGATCCCTCCTGTCAAAGTGCTCTACCACCCTGGACTTTGCCGAACCGTTTGATGAGCCATCAAACCTGGGCAAATGAAATCCACTAGCTGCACGGTGGTCATCACGGCGGTATCCGTGCCCCTTGTGCTGGTGCTGCTCAGGGGGTTTGACACCACATCGGAACTGGAAATAGTGCTCCCAGGGAAAAGCATCCATGAATGCCTGACCCATGCTCTGCCAATCTGCAAAAACAGCTGCATATCGAGCTGGACTCACATCTCCTGCCATACTGCCGCTTAACTTCGACCTTCGATTTACCCACTGAAAACTACTCGGAAAATTCTAGGAATTTGGGAAGGTGATCCTTGTCCAAAACCCAGAAAAACCCAGAAAACGTTTTTCCTAATTCCAAACTTCAAAATTTGACCTTTTTTATTTTGGCCCTTTTTCCAACTGCGTTTCTGGTATTGCAACTGCTATTGCTCTGTATGATATCTCTTCTGATGTCATAGACCACAGGCTGAGCCAGAATTATGCTCTGATACCACTGTAATATCCCCAAAGGGAAATAACCAGTAATAAACAGAAATATGCCAGACAGATATAGAAAATACAATGCCGAACCAGATCATGGAACAATTACACCGGAGTGCCACAACAACAAGCGAATGACAATCCGAAATGAAAAGTACATAGAGACAAGTACAAGATAATCGATGACATCACCTATCCTTGCCCTAGGCAAGCGGGAGACCCCTCTTAAAATAAGAAATGGTCACATAGAACCGTATCCCACTACTTTCGGAAGAAACCGTCGTAAATTGGAGCGTCAGCTGAAGAAACTGAAGTTAGGGGCCGATCCCCTTGCCGAAATGGTTAAAAATCTGCTGCATCACCTATACCGCCGCTACACCTAACCTTAAAACCGTGAAGCACTTCAATTCATCCGAAAATCGCCCCCGAAAACCCTCCTCCTACAAAAACGCTGTGCCTTCAGGAACAGCTCAGAAGCTCAAGAAATATGCTGGCAAAAGGGCTGGATCTACCCACAAATCCCCCAGATGAGATGACCAACTCCTCAAGGCTGAAAACACTGAAAAATGATGCCAGAACCCCACATAAAGACCCTACTCATCAGATCTGCGTCCTCCCAGACTGGATCTGCGTTCTCTCTGCCCAGATCTGCTGGATCTGAGTCATACAAGGCTGGATCTGCTACTATCTCTCCAGATCTGCGTCTTATAAGGCTAGATCTGCTGCTAGCTCTGGCGTATCTACAGATCCGCCATCTCCTCGCATCCGCAACCTCAAAGGCCGGATCGATGTTCTCTTCTTCGCATCTAGGGCCGGATCCGCCAATATCTCTCGCATCCGCAATCTCCCAAGCCGGATCTAGTGCTACTCCTCCACACCGCAAACCCGCGGCAATCCGGTATCTGCAAATATCTCGCTCGTGCATCTACAACTTCCAAGGCCTGGATCTATCACCGTGCCTTCCGATCTCGCGTCCCTCCTCTCGCCCGTCGAAACAAACTGCTTTTTCCTCACAGATTCGCGTGTGCCCACTAGAGGGCTTCTTTTCCTCCGACTTCCACCGAAACCGGCTACTGAAACCGAAAGATAGAACTCGTAAATTAACCTTACTAGGCGTACCCCAAGTCCCCCGAAGCCAAGGGTGAAACCAGACATAACCTTACCAGGGCAGGCACTCGAAGTCCCCCGAGGCTAAGGGTGAGATCTCCGACCGGAGACACTCGTGCACTAAACAGTGCTGCAGACCGACTAAACAACCGGCGTGCTGAAGCAGACAAAAGTCTCGCTCTCAATATCAATATCAAAATATGCATGTCCAAATGAGGTGAGAACCCCTCCTTTTATAATGCTAAACTCCCTCCAAAACCTTAACTGCGTCCTTCACCTTGCAGTTACCCTTGGGTCAGCGTGAGGCCTCCCATCATATACGTGTGGACCCCCAAGGCCCCTCTTTAAGTTATAACGTTAATCAACTAGGAAAACACTTTATTTTATAAAGTGAGGTGACTAAAGTGAGGTGACCCCTCTTATTTCTCACTTTATTTATTATTTCTAACTAAAGCGGCAAAAATTAAACAAGAATGAAATATTCCAATTAGCAAGGCTAATTGGGAATATTACAAAAGAGGTATCCAACTTCTCCACCCAAGCTTTTTCTGAACGCTTGGATTACCCATCAAATGTCGGTAAATGGAGTCTGCTTACTGTGTGCTGTAAGCCCCCGTCATGTGAGTGCCTGTTCCCACTGTGAAAGTTGTGGGGTTTGATATCCCACTGGAGCTGAACAAAATCTCTAAATGGAAGGGCATCCCTGAAATCTTGCCCATATGCCTGATACTCGGCAAAATAATCTCCCATGTGGATGGGCTTTGGGTCCTGCTGTGCTCCTGCCCCTGTGTCTACACCCAGAAAAGTGGGCATAGTGGGACGTGTGGGTGTATGTGATGCCATATGCTCCGGAAAATGGTGGGATGTGCTTGATCCCTCGCCAATCTAGAAACCCCTTGGGTTTTCAAGCTGTCTAGCCTCCATAGCGGTGAATCTCTTCCCCATCACCTCAATCTGCCTTGAAAGATCCTATAAAGATTTGAGGAGCATGTCCCCAAATTTCTTCGCATCATCATCACCTGCCATCGGCTCTTTCTGCTATGTGTCTACAGGCTCCTCATGAAACTACCCTGCTGCTCCAAGACTATACTGCTGCTTGTCTTCGACCTCCGATTTACCCACTGAAAACTACTCAGAAAATTCTAGGAATTTGGGAAGGTGATCCTTGCCCAAAACCCAGAAAAACCTGAAAAGGGTTTCTTCTAATTCCAAACTTCAAAATTTGACCCTTTGTATTTTGGCCCTTTTTCCAATTTCGTTTTTGGTACTGCAACTGCTATTGCTCTCCAAAATTCCAACAAACCTCTGTATGATCTCTTTCCCGATGTCATAGATCACAGGCTGAGCCAGAACTACGCTCTGATACCACTGTAATATCCCGAAAGGGAAATAGACAGCAATACAAGCATACGACAATATAGAAAATGCCAGAAACAGAACATAAAGCAAATACTCATAAAAATGTCGGGAATGCTAAGCCATTTTATTAATCTGAGAATATAAAGAAATACAATAGATGATCGGAATGATAGCACCTATTCTTGCTCAAGGCAAGTGGAGAACTCTCTCAGAAAGACAGAAAATGGCTGCTCTAAGAAACTGCGTCCCAGCTGCTGGAAATCTGTCGTAAAACTGCTGCTGCTGGAATAGACTGAAAACTAGGGGTTGATCCCCTTGTCGGAATGAGCTGAAAATTTGCGGACCACTTGTACTCACCAACCCGGACAAAACCTAGAAACCATATAAAAAATGGTAAGCCTCCGAAAATCACCAGAAAGTCCCTCCTCAAGGAATTACGCTGCCCTCCAAGGCTCAGCGCAGATGCCAAATGATAATAGCTGAAACAGTGCCACAAACTCCTCGGGAAACCTCCTACTGGCAAAGACTGATCCTCCACTCCGGATATCAACTGAAACTCCTGCAGAAACCCCGCAACGGAACACCTCCAAGTAGAACTGCGTCCTCTCTCCCAGGGACTGTGCAGTCACAAGAGAAGCCCAGCTCCTCAGCAAAACAACCAACCAAACCTCCCACTAAAGACTGAAGAAATGGCCTTACCCGAGCAGGCACTCGAAGTCCCCCGGGGCTAAGGGTGAGATCTCCGACCGGAGACACTCAACGCACTAAACAGTGCTGCAGACAGGCTAAACAGCCAGCGTGCTCAAGAAGACAAAAGTCTAGCTCAAATATCATCAACAACAAGAATGACAAATGAGATGGCTCTCCCACCTTTTATAACGCTGGTTTCCCTCCAAAACCAACGTAGTCTCTCTCTCCTCCACGTGGTGTGTGGCCCCCCTTGGCTCCCCCCTTAAGTTACAACGTTGTGCTACTAGGAAGGTGTTTTATTCCACTAAAGTGAGTTAGACCCCCTTTTACTCACTTTTTATTTATCTACAAACCACATATGGCAAAACAATACAAAGTCGAATATTCCAATTAGCTGCCGCTAATTAGGAATATTACACAACATTAGAGAACTCAATCTCTAAGTTTATCTTGAGATACTCCTTATTGATTACAAGATCATTCGAGATCTCATCCTTTGCTTGCACCTTAGCTTTATCCACTGCTTCAGAATGCTTCACAACAGATCCATACTGCACTTAGAACATTGTCTTCAACTTGCATTTATCTAGACTTTAATATGTTGTATCTATCTCAGATATATATGTACTAAACCCTGTAATTGTCTGAATTTATACCATAGATGTATCACAAATGTATCTGCATAAATGTATCACAGATCCGATCCTGTACTTGTCCGAATTCCTTACTTCTATTCTTACTGAAATCCACACTTCAGTTCTTCCTGAAATCCGCAGACATCTTTAGAGCAATCCGCATTTTCTAATCTCTGAAATCCACACCTTCTAACCTCTGAAATCCACACTTATTCACGTCTGAAATCAGCACTTAATAACCTTTGAAATCCACACTTAATGACTCGGAAAAATCCGTAGTTTTCTGTGGCAAATAGGCCACAGGTTTAGGGTATATATAGGGCACATAACCTGACTTTTAGGCCGACCATACAACCGACTTCTTCACTGTGCATTAGGCCGAATTTAACACATCATTTGAGCTTATCTTTCAACGTTGTTTGAGGGATGACTTAAGCCATTCTTTCATGGTTTGTATGGCAAGGTCTTGGAGCATTTTCTCTAGACTAGATACTTCATATATATGATACTTAATTATATTTATACCTAGAAGACAAAACCCTAATAGACATCAAGAAGAACTCTATTGACCTATAATAAAAATCTTGTTCATGAAACCCATGAAGCAAGTACAACAAAATACATTTTGTTATCTTTGTCTTCTTCTTTACATAAATACATAATTACATAGTCAATATGAAGACTGGTCCTAGTTACACTTTTCAACAATCCCTCTTAACTAGGGAGGTATTCATACAGGTACATGGTCACTTTCAAACTGAAGAATCTCATAAGAAGAATCGGATTGGTAATCACATCTGTATAGCATCATATCAGCCAACATTGTCCTAGTGCAAGGCCTTGACTAACAACCCCATCTCTCAATGAGACAATGGGCTGCAATGCTGACGAGACACATGACTTATAGACACCATAGTCATTGTCTCTCCAAGGTACATACTCCAGCCGGGTGTTCCCAAAGTATGACCTTCTCGGAATATTCTTCTCTTGGGTCGCTAGCCCTCAAAGAATATCGGTCCCCAACTACTCTTATCTTGAATGCCCTAACACATTTTCAAAGAGTATCGAATGTCAGATGATTACCCAATCCTCCATTCTGTCTTCCCAAGTGAAGACCAGAATGATGTGTCTATCTCTCCCTCTCAACCAGGGAGGACCTATTCCACAAGGGAATGTACTCATTCCTGTATAAGGAATGTACCTAAGCTCATTCTTAGGAATTACCCAGTTTCTTCCAAGTAAGAAACTTATCACTAGGCTCCCTCTCAATCTGGGACCTGCAACAACAATGATGCGACACCCAGTTGCTCATGAAAAATTCCTCCCCTCGATGTCATGGATTTCGATATTGAGGAATCTTCAACTTTAGCTCCATAGGGCACATATCATCCATCACTTTCATTCATGAGTCATGTCATCTACCAAAAAGTGATTCATCTATCTTTCTTATCTGGTCCACCTTTTATGCCATGTTGCTTTCTTTCGAATCATCTCCAAGGATTTTACATCCTTTAACATGATTAGCAGCTCTGCACAAATTCATCCAGATAAAAATATACGTATGAACTTTAAAAACAAAAGTTACCTCAGTGATGATCTTTCACCATGATATCTTCCTGTAGGCATCGACATCCTCTATTCAGATTGGCACATCTCCTCATGATAAGTTTTGTCAAGGGACTTCTTCTTTAACAAACTTCTATCAGAGTCTACATATCCTCCAGGAGATATTCCAGTCACATCTTCTTAGCTTTCGGATGATAACTGCTTCTTGACATGGTTGCACTTCATGATCTCTTCCCTTTTGCACATTTTCATTCCTAGGAACTTACAATTTCTAGTTCCTTGTTCATATACAACCACCTTATATTCCATATGAGGATATATTATGTTGATTTAATCTGTCAGTGCACTGTGAGAGATCATCCTTCATAGATCATACTTCCAAATATAGAAGTCCATTACCTGCAACTATATGACATGACTTCAAAGTTCACGACATCCAATGTCAGCATTAAAAAAAAAATTACAAAGAAAAAATCGAACCTTTTATAAAAAGTAAAAAGTTACATCGTAGATGCCGCAACGTTCCATATGAGGCAATGCCCAAGAGGGCGGCAGGTCATACTCACCAAAATCAAGCCCTAAACATGGTCGGACGCAAGCAACAACGATGCGTCAGAACGAAACAATAGAGGACGAAAGAAAGAAAAATGGACAACACGAAATGAAGGGCATTCCCAACCACCGGATTGGGGGGAGAGCCACGCAGGTCATTCTTTTCTTCCTTTTTTCTTCTCTACCTTACGCCACTCACCTTGTGATGGCACGGTGGCGATAAGGACAATCTAATTATCTGCTACCTGGGTTCCGTTGTCCTTATCTGAATCTGAGTTATCTGAAATATGATGTCGTTTATTCCCACAATTTCCTGTGTCCTCTGGATTCATGTCTGACTGTTTCGTAAGAGTTTGAAGATCAAAATGATCAATTGAAACCATTCCTTATACCTCTGGTTCCTTTGTTGTCTAATTGTTTTCCATGGGGACAGTTTCGTCCTCTTCTTCTTCCACCTCCTCCTCCAGCACAGGTGGGGGATATTGCCAACCTTTGTTTTGTTTCCAACTCTTCTTCTTTTTTCTATTTTCTTTCTTGGCATCAGGACACGTGTTGTGTCTTGTCTGCCTAAAAATTTTGCATCTGAATGCAGTGTTTTCATAGTCTAGAGGTTGCAGCCAGTTTTGCTATTTGTGGATCATCAAAATACTTTCTGGTAATCCTTTGCTAAGATCTACTTCCACACAAACGTGCGCGAAAGTGTGTCAGCATATAAATATATATATACCTTATACCTTTTTCATTTGAGTCATCCTGTAGCAATTTTACTAGAATGAAGAGCTTCATTCCCTTGACCTACTCCATCAATAATTCATCACATCCTAGAATTCTGTAGCATAGAATTCTTGATGAAACCATTCTGCTTTCTTTCTAATCAGTGAATTCATAGAGAACTCCATTAGAAAATGTCAGCACCAGTTTCCATGAAGACCCTTGATCTTGATGACTACCTTCCATCAGTGAGGTTTTCCCAGAGCTATTTCACCAAGAGCTCTTACCATGCTTTTATCATGATGCTATCAATATACATTGCTTTCTATCATACTATTTTACAACCAACAGAAATCACTTGAAGAGGAAGATGATCTCAATCATAATAGAGATCTTTTGATTCTTCTTTCTTAGATTTCTTTGGATCAGTTTAATACTCCTAATTAGCTTATAGCTAGTTAGAATATTGAATTTTGTTTTTGTCAATAAGATAGATGAATAAGAGGGTAGAGGGACCCATAAATCTCTTTAGTAGGAATAAAACCACTTCTAATGTGAATGTGGATCAGTGCATCTAGATAGGATCAAGTTGAATAAATCACTCTTTGGTGTGAATGGGGGTCAATGCATGTGGATGGGGTCAAGTTGACCAAATCAACAACGTAGTCATGGAGATAGTGGAGGATAGTGCAGTTATAATGGGAGGAAGTCTCCATGAGAGTAGCATCATTATTGAGTGGGGCCAAGGTGGAGGAGGCTCACAAAGCATATAAGGAAGGGGATGACAACCAGAGAGGGCATTCTGAATATTGTTTATTTATTGTCTTTTATGACTTTCTGCACGCTTCAATTGTTTAGCGGAGTCTGTTGTGCTGTTTAGTACAAGGGTGTTTCCGAGTGGAAATCCCACCCTCATCCTCGGGGGACTTCGAGTGCCCACTCAGGAGAGGTTCTTTGAGCTACATTCCATCATCCGGCATCAGGCCAATATTTAGCCACCTTCATCAGCGCAGTCTCCTTCAGGAATTGCGCAATCCAGGAGGGCAGATTAAGTGGAGGGTTAATAGCCCATGTTTTTCAGCTTATAATCCAGTGAGGGGAGCAACCCTTCATCCGAAAAGTCAGTGGGGAGGAGTATCCACTATTTTCTCATCAGATCAGCCACCTCCCAGCAGTTACGCAGCTGCAAAGCATAATTCAGCCCTAGGGTTGCATTTTTCATCATTGGTATTTCCGGAAACCCTTCTTTGGTTATCTTGGAATTGTGCTAGAAAACCCAGATCTCTGATCCCATCATTTTCTGAGCACCCTATCAGTAGATCTATGCATTCCTAGTTTCCAGCAGCAGTTATTTCCAGCAGGATTGGGCAGTCATAGCCTCCCAGCAGTTTATGCAGCAACAGTGTTTCATGTCTTGGTGTTTTGTGTCATTTCAGGCTTGTTTTTCCTAGCTTGAGTGTCTCTTCCTCAAGATCTTCTACTTCATTTCTGCTATCATATACAATAAAATGGCTCAGTGATCTGCTCATGTTTTTGATGTACTGATGTTTACTGCATTTTCCAGTTTTATGTTCAATATTCCTATTTTTGATATTTTGGAATATTACAGTGGTATCATAGAATAATCTTGGCTCAACCTGTGGGGCACTATATCTATGACATCTGGATAAATGGATGAAAAAGAGTTTCCAAAACTTCTTCTCCAAACTATGCAAGATATTGCCAAAGAAATCAAGGAGATGAGGGTGGAAAGACAGAAGGAAACCCCAAGAGTGTTTCAACATGGAGAAAGTTCTGGCACTTCACATCATTGGTGTGAGCAACCAGCATTGCAGTAAGATGCACAACGCTCCACCATGCCTACATTCCTAGCTGTGGGAAATGGGGTTGGAGGACCCCAAGAGCAGGAGGCTCTTGGTGATTACTTCCTGGAATATGAATCTTAATCTAAAAGGTTCAAAAAACATCTAAACTTCCAAGAGTTTTGTCAGATCAAGGATAATAGAAGACCTTGTAATAACAATAGAAGTGGAGGGTACATGTAGAACAATGATCTGCATCATAATATGGGTAGATTATTTATGCCCACTTTTGATGGGTCACCCAAATGCACAGCCAAGGCTTGGGTAGAAAAATTAGACATCTATTTCCAGTTGAACCAAGCTTTAGAGATTGAAGATATTAAGATAGTAGCACTATACCTTGATGGTGAAGCACATGAATGGTGGTTTCATGGTCTATCTACGTTGCAGCATGCAGGTGTGATTGCATATGTAGAATTCACCCAAGCATTGGTAGAAATATTTGACCAGAGGATCGAGAGGCACATTTTGTTGAGCTAGCTAAGCTCGCGCTAGGCACCAAGACTAATATCTCTCGAATTTCTCAAACTACTGCGGACCACATTTCGTTGCAGCTAGAAGAGTATACATGTTTATAGATGGGCTAACAAAGCCTTTGCATGGGTTGGTGAAATCTACTAGACCAACTACGCTCCAAGATGCCATTGAGAGGGCTAGAGACTTACAAGATGCCTTGCCAAGGGCAAGAGCTCCATTCTAGCAAAAGCCCTCCTTTCAGTCAAAGGGGAAGGATATGAAGGTTCCTCCCTCAAAGGGGAACCAAGACAAAGGATCTCTTAGTGATGATGTTTGTAGAGATTTGAGGAGGAGGAAGCTTTGCTTCACTTGCCAAGAACCATGGGCACCAGGGCATTGGTGTGCTGCCGGGAAGGCACATTATATTGAGGTATTCTCCTATAGTGAAGAGGAGGAAGAAGAAGAGTTGGAAGGAGATGCGAGCGTTGTAGCACCAGGAGGATATCCACCACCACCTAGAGGTGGAAATGGAGCATTTGCTCCAATGGGAGGAGCCCTTGCAGCTTTGCGGGGAGTTCCCAAGTATCTGACATTGAGAGGCTGAGGCACTGTTCAGGGGCAGCGGGTGTCGGTATAGATAGACAATGGGGCTACCCACAATTTTATTGATACCCAATTAGTGCAGAGGAGAGGCATTCCCATAGATGATTTTGAAGGATTCTCAGTTTTGCTTCCAGGAGCTAGAACCATGTAGTGTGAAGTATGTTCCGACATTGACTATCACTTTGGGAACTTACACATTGACAGATCACTTCTTTGTGGTTGATATTCACGACACTAATGTGATATTGGTTGTACAATGGTTGATCACACTGGGGAAGGTCACCACGGATTGGGAGACTTTGGAGATGGAATGGATAGATAAGAAGAGCGGTAAGCGCCAAATTATCAGAGGCATGCACACCTATCCACCTCAGATAGTCTCAGCACATAGGATGGAGGTTGATTTGCACAGAGGAGACACAGAATGGGCTATAGAACTGCGTATGTTAGAGGCAGGAGGCAAGGGTGCACTAGTCCACTTGGATGTGCAGTCTATTCTAGACCGCTATTCTACATTATTTGGGGACATACCACTAGGAACGCCACCAGACCGGGGGTTTGAACATACTATTGAGTTGGAGTAGGGGATCCAAGCAGTGATCACCACACCCTATAGGCACCCCAAAGCCTATAGGGATGAGATTGAAAGAGCTATTCAGGAACTCTTGGCTTTAGGACATATCCGACCCAGCACCTGTCCTTTTGCTTCTTTTGTGGTCTTGGTGAAGAAGAAGGATGGTACATTGAGGATGTTCATTGACTATAGAGCCTTGAATAAGAAGACAACGAAGAATAGGTACTTGATTCCCAGGATCGATGAACTGATGGATGAGCTGAGGGAATCGAAGTTCTTTTCAAAGATTGATTTGAGGTCGGGGTACCATCAGATCAAGATAAGGGATCAAGATATCCCCAAGACTACATTTAGATTTCATTATGGCCACTTTGAGTTTTTGGTGATGCCCTTTGGGTTGACCAATGCTCCGGCTACTTTTCAGTCTTGTATGAACCACATCTTCCGTGGTCAATTGAGAAAATTTGTGCTCGTTTTCTTTGATGACATTCTTATTTACAGCCGCATATGGGAGGAGCATCTGCAACATATTGAGACAGTATTACACATTTTGGAGGAGCAGCAATTCTATGTTGAGCTCTCCAAATGTGGGTTTGGACTCACAGAGATGCTTTATTTGGGCCACATCATTGGAGTGGATGGAGTAAGGGTCCATGAGGAGAAGATCCATGTTATTCGGGATTGGACAGAGCCAAAGAATATAACAGAACTTCGGGGGTTTGTAGGCATGTGCACCTACTACCGGAAGTTTGTTAAAGGGTTCTCCCAACTAGCAACACCACTCACAGATCTGACCAAGAAGGGAGCCTTTGGTTGGACAGATACTGCGTAGACAGCATTTGATAGGCTCAAGGAGGTGATGAGCAGTTGCCCGGTGTTGGTATTGCCAGATTTTACTCAGCCCTTTGTGTTGGAATGTGATGCTTCAGGGGAGGGCATTGGAGCAGTATTGATGCAGGGGGGGCACCCCATAGCTTTTGAGAGCCGAAAGTTGCTGCCTCATGAGAGGTTGTATCCCATATATGATAAGGAAATGTTGGCCATTATGCATGCATTGGCCAAATTCAGGCAGTGTTTGGTGGGCAACAGATTCCGAGTGAAGACTGATCACAACAGTCTTTGGTATTTTCTTGAGCAGAAGCAGTTACAAGAGAGGCAACAAATTTGGGTTAGCAAAATCCAGGCATATGACTTTGATATTTAATATGTCAAAGGGAAGAGCAATGTGGTAGCAGATGCCTTATCACGAAGACCAGCAACACTATCATTGATGAGTGTGGACACAGATTGGAAGGCCCAGCTGCTGGTAGAGTATTCCAAAGACCGCTTCACATGTAAGATACTAGATGGGCAGGTAACCGATGAGAGGTATAGAGTGATGGATGAGATCATCAATTACCAGGACCAGATCTTCTTGACTAGAGATTCTAAGCTCAAGGAGAAAATTTTGCATGCAACACATGATCACCACTCAGCCCACCAAGGTTTCACAAAGACATATCGGGCCATTAGGGAGAGATTCTCATGGAAGGGTCTCAAGGAGGATGTGCTCCAGCACATTACAGAGTGCGTAGTTTGCCAATAGAATAAAGGAGAGAACAACCATCTTGCAAGGTTGTTACAGCCACTTCCTATCTCGAAAGTGAAATGGGAGAGCATTTCTATGGATTTCATTACCGGTTTGCCAGCAATACAAGGCAAGGATTGTATCTTTGTGGTCGTTGATCGACTAACAAAGTATTCACATTTCTTTGTCATTTCTTCATGGTAAACTGCTTCACAAGTGGTCGAGCTCTTCTTTAGAGATGTTTTCAGACTTCATGGTCTCCCTAGGACCATAGTCAGTGATAGAGATAGCTGCTTCATGGATCGCTTTTGGCAGGAGCTTTTCCGTTTGGTGGGTACCGAGTTGACACCGAGTACCAGTTATCACCCCTAGACAGATGGGAAAACAGAGATACTAAACAAGTGGCTGGAAGGCTACTTGCGAAACTACGTTTCGGGGTAGCAGAGAGCATGGTTGTGCTGGCTCCACTAGGGAGAATATTGCTATAATACAATATCTCATATGTCGATCGGTATGTCTCCATTTCGGGCTCTATATGGATATGATGATTTATCATTTGTTGATGTGATGTTTGGAGCAAGAAAGGCTCTAGAGCCAAAGGTGGATCGAAGAGAGTTAGGATATACTCAGTGCTCTTAAGGACAACATTGCTACAACCCAAAATCAGCAGAAGCTGTATGTAGATCGTGGTCGGGTGGAGAGACAGTTTGAGGTGGATGATTTGGTCTATATCCATCTTTAGCCTTAGAAGAAATCTACGCTGAAGGAGAAGGGGGCTGAGAAGCCATATAGGGTGATCCATCGTGTTGGGGAAATAGCGTATGAGTTGGAGCTCCCCATTGGAAGTAAGATCCACAACATTTTTCATGTCTTATTCCTCAAGAAGGCCACTGGACAGCATATAGTTGCTACTATGGATCTCCCACCTATTGATGATGAGGGCCATTTGGTTTTACAACTGGAAGCTATCTTGGATACTCGGGAGAGTCAGCTAAGGAAAAGGGTGATTAAAATATATCTGATTTGATGGAGGAATCTACCGGATGAGGATGCTACTTGGGAAGGAGAGAATATTTTGCAGCATCCATCCTTGCAGTTGCTTGAGGACATGCAACATTTGGGAGGGGAGGACTGTAATATTCCTAATTAGCTTTTAGCTGGTTAAAATTTTAATGTTTTTTTTGTCAATAAGATAGAGGAATAAGAGGGTAGAGGGACCCATAAATCTCTTTAGTAGGAATAAAACCACTTCTAATGTGAATGTGGATGAGTGCATCTAGACAGGATCAAGTTGAATAAATCACTCCTTGGTGTGAATGGGGGTCAATGCATGTGGATGGGGTCAAGTTGACCAAATCAACAGTGCAGTCATAGAGGTAGTGGAGATAGTGGAAGATAGCGCTGTCATAATGGGAGGAAGTCTCCACGAGGGTAGCATCATTATTGAGTGGGGCAAAGGGGGAGGAGGCTCACAAAGCATATAAGGAAGGGGATGGCAACCATAGAGGGAATTCTAAATATTGTTTATGTATTGTCTTCTATGACTTTCTGAATGCTTCAATTGTTTAGCGGAGTTTGTTGTGTTGTTTAGCACAAGGGTGTTTTCGAGCGCAAATCCCACCCTCATCCTCAGGGGAATTCGAGTGCCCACTCAGGAGAGGTTGTTTGAGCTACATTCCATCAGCCGGCATCAGGCCAATATTCAGCCACCTTCGGCAGCGCAATCTCCTTTAAGAGTTGCGCAATCAAGGAGGGCAAATTCAGTGGAGGATTAATAGCCCAAGTTTTTGAGCTTATCATCCAGTGAGGGGAACAACCCTTCATCTAGGAAGTCAGTGGGGAGGAGTATCCGCTATTTTCTCATCAGCTCAGCCACCTCATTTTTCATCATTGGTATTTCCGGAAACCCTTCTTGGGTTATCTTGGAATTGTGCTACAAAGCCTAGATCTCTGATCCCGACATTTTCTAAGCACCCTATCAGCAGATCTACGCATTCCTAGTTTCTAGCAGCAGTTATTTCTAGCATGATTGCGCAATCATAGCCTCCCAGCAGTTTATGCATTAACAGTGTTTCATGTCTTGGTGTTTTGGGTCATTTTAGGCTTGTTTTACCTAGCTTGAGTGTCTCTTCCTCAATATCTTGTACTTCATTTCTGCTATCATATATAATAAAATGGCTCAGTGATCTGCTCATGTTTTTGATGTATTGATGTTTACTACATTTTCCAGTTTTATGTTCAATATTCCTGTTTTTCCTATTTTGGAATATTACAATCAGGTTCTTCCCTCATATCTAAAACATGGGCTTCTTCCCTTTTTCTCTTGTCCTTTTCAGATTTAGGACAATCTTTGTTATAATGCCCAAGTTCATTACATCCAAAGCATCATACTTTGTCCATATTTCTTCTTTTATTCTGAGGACCAAATTTACCGAATCTTCCTTTCTTCCTAGAAATGGCTGCAAAGGCTTGATTCCCTTCACTTGATCCTGTATCAGCTTTGGCTTTCAATCTTGTTTCCTCTATTTTACATAGAGACCACAAATCATGGAATGGTGTGGCTTCTTTCTTCCTGTATAAACTTGAAGTGAAGTTTCCCCATTCTTCTAGTAGAGCATTCAGCATCACTGTAGTCATCTCAGTGTCAAACATTACTTCTCCTAGTTCCTGCAGTTGATCTCTATTTCAGAAATCCTCATAAAGTATGAAGTGATTCCTTCTTCCCTTGACAATTTCATTTTATATAGTTCTTGTCTTAGAGAGATTGCTTCTCCTACAGTACTCACAGAGAATAGCTCGACCAGTTTCTCATATATTTCTTTAGCAAAATTTAGTTTTGATGCATAGGGAATGAGAGTCCTTAATGGATTCTATGAGAATCCTCTAGGCTCTGATTTCTCCCTTCATGTATTTGGCATGAACTGGAGTATCTTCTTTTGGTGGTTGAATTGTAGATCCTTCGATGCAATCCATAACTTCGTCTTCAATTAAATTCAAATCTGTCCTCTTCTTCCATGCACTAAATTTTGATGACCCAACCAGCTTGTTGGTCTCTTTACAATAATCATCTTGACAGATTTAAGTAAGGTCATAGATACTTACTTGAGTAGAGTGGCTTGCAGCTTCCTTGATGAAGATGAAGTCAGGAGCTTCTTCTAAGATTGAAATCTCTAATGTAGGTGTTCTTGAATCCTTGATGATAAAGGATATCTTCAAAAGATTATGTCTATTGAGATTTTGTGTATTTGGGGTAGCATCGGATGTGCTCTAGCTCCCAAATTTTGTGGAGGGACTAGAGTACACTTGATCTACAAGACCCATAAAGGGATTTGGGAAATTTCATCTGGTTTGCGAGTTATCTAATTAATTAATTATTTTAATATATTTCCTTGGTCTAAACTTAGGAAAATTAAATAATTAAAGTTAATTAAATTAAACATGTGATGAAATTGTCTTAAGTCACACAGATCAAGCTTTCTTTTAATCTTAGCCATTGATTCAAGATCTGATCTTGGCCTTTGGTTTCCCAACGAGAAAAGTATAAAGGAAAGGCTTGGGGTCAATTGTAAAGACACACAGAGGTAGAGCACTGAAGATAAGTTGAGATTCTAGGGCAGGGTTTGCTAAGAATTTTCAGAAGTGTTTCAACTGTAGAGAGGGGATTTTAGACAAAGGGGATGGTCTGATCCCAGTGTCTAGAATCAATAAGAGACAAAGAGCATCTTCAGAGAGGCAGCACAGAGAAGCAGGAGCATTAGCAGCAAGAGGGCAACTTCAGCTACACAGGTGTTGCGCAGTCACTCCTAGGGCAGCGTAAGGCAGCTGGAAACCATCAGAGGTTATGTAGAGACCCTTCGAGGCAGCGTAGGGACTGCGTCACCCAGTCTAGGGTAACACAGCCCTTTCCAGGCCAGCATTGAGGGACGCACGGGCTACAGAGGCTGACGCAAGGGCTTCGAGTGCAGCACTGGGGTTTCTAGGGCCTAATTTTGGTTGATTCCTGTAAATCCCATTTGAGGATGTGGAAGACCAATAAAGTGGCTTCAGAATACCATGAGTTGTGTACCTATCATTTCTCTGTCGGTTTTTCAGATATGGAACACGTGGGCCTTGTATTCGTAAAACTCTTTAATAATAAAAACTCTTCTTAGCAGCTGTGAGACCGGTTTTCCCCATTGTGTTTTCCAAAGGGACTTTTTGTCCGTAAAATCACCGTGTCACTTTGTCTATGTGTGCATGTACTTTTTCTAGATTTGAATTGGTGAAAGTTTGTTATGTGTTTTGCTTCGATATTAATCCGAATTATTCAGTTAATCACTTAATTATGTAGGAGGAGCATAACCATATCTAATAGTAGATTTCTGCATAAGAGTAACATTCATAAATTTTCACACGGTATTAGAGCAATTGCAGATCTAGGAGGGTCACCAGCGAAAGATTGAAGGATCTTGCTGCAGAAAACAGTAGGAAGAGTAGCAGAAGGGCAGATCTGAAGGGACAACATAGTTTTCAGAGAAGCAGAGTTACGCAGAGGGTAGGATGACCCAGTCTAACGCTGTCTCCCAGCAGGCCCACACACTTACTGCACAGAGGCAGCACAGAGACAGTGCTGGGATTGTTTGAAGCCAGCCAGTGTGACACAGATCTGAAACTATCAGATCCAGAAGAGCTTGAAGCAAAGCCCTAGAAATTCAGAAGGTGCTGGTGGGGTTAAATTTCTGAAGTTTTCAGATTTTTAGCCTAAGCACTAGTGACAAAGAGTGGGAAGAGATTAGCTTCTCAGAGAGTTTCTAGCCAAAGAAACTTGCAGATTGATCAGAGGATCAAAGAGAGTTGAATCATTGTTGATTTGGTAGATTTCCAAGAAGGGAAATTAGTTGTCAGAGGGAGCTAGTAGTCAGTAAAGGAGATCTCACGAGACTAGGATACAAGGTTAACCATCAACTTGGACAGAGGAAACAAGAGTACAAACCAAGCCCACTCTTTCCGATGAACCCCCCCACTAATCCATGCCCAAAAGTGTCCATAATAAGTAAACAAAATACTAAACTACACAATGAAAAGCCATATCTTCAGGGTTGGAAGGCCGACCTTCAAACATACGATCATGACAGATAGGCGAGGGAGCATATGGTTGGCTCAGGTGGTGGAGATAGTGGCAAATCGAGCTATCTGGTGGCTGCAAGGGGCTATTGGCTGCCAGTTGAGGACAATCTAGGAGAACAAATTTCTCCTATGGTACTACCCACAGGTGGTGAGTAACATGACCTTTTCTTTAATTAAGCATTTCCCCCTTTTTATTTAATTGACTAATTAAAGTCGCTTTTAATCCAATAAAATGGTAAATTTTCATTCACTTTTTCTCCAGCCACCGAAAGTCACTTTTCACCATCCCATCCTATAGATCTCATTATCCCAGTTCCAACAAGCTATTACACTAAAGTGTTTCTCCAAATAACCCACTCCCAACAACACCTTTAGTGTAAACAATTAAAATACACTGAAAATAACTCCATTTTACAGGAGTTGTCAAAATGTGACGGAACCAAGAACGAACTGTGGTGAACTGCCCCCAATGGTTAAATACAGTGACCAGACTCCATCATACCCCATAAAACTCCTCCAAACCCTCCAGATCCTCTTATCATGTAATCTCACTCTTGTAAACTGGCTGCCACAAACCCTGGAAGTCCATCTTGACTACATCATAAGGGAAATTTAAAATGGGAATATTATACTAACCCGTTCAACCAAGTTGTTGGGTCATTAGGCCATTATTTTGATAATAATGGACTCTATCAAAGATTCGTTTGATAGGGGGTACTTGGGGTACAAGAAATAAACCACTTTCAAGCGTCCAATGCCTTAAGGAGTCAACCCACTTTTTTGGGAATTCATTGTTTACTTGTGCATCCATAAAACTTAAATGGTTGGTAAATGCAAATATGCATCAATACATGATAAACATCAAAACAATTACCCATTATACATCTCACATTGTCCAAATTAAAAAAATCATAAAATTTAAATAAATTATAACTTTATTATTATTATTATTATTATAAAAATAATTAATATATGAGTTAAACATATATATACATTTTAGAAAACAAAACCATGGAGATTCACCCCCACTTTACCATGGAAATTCTTAACTTGTAAATAGTTCTTACAAAACCATGGCTTATCAATACCACATGCCCAATATGACCTATGTTGATATGACATTTTATTTAATTAATTAATTTGAGATAAATTAATTAAAAGAGCATAACTAAATAGGAGATAAATCTTAACCCTTGATCTGTGCATACGACTATGAATATTCCAGCACATTCAATGGAGATTAAATCTCTACCATCCACCTAATAATTACTGATAATTAAATTAAAATTGTGGAAGGCCTAATTTGAAATAGACATGCGTATCAACGTAATTATCATTGTACATGTAGCTTTCTTCACTTATATTATTTTGGTTTACTTTATTTTAGTTAGTCTATATCTAGTTTTTTTGACTGTCTAAGGGGTTTCATAAAATATTGTTTTAATAAAACGAAAGAACTTATCTCCTTTATATAAAGGAAGGACTTACTCATTTGTAATCATTGTTAATGAAAATATTCTTGGTGCAATTGGGATGTCAAGGTTATTATGTGATGGATGTTTCAATCTAGCAGTTCTTTCTTTCTTGGTGCTGTTCGCAGCATTTTTTAACGTTTCACTTGTAACGGATTTAGGACCACCACAAGGTGTAGTGAAATCGATACACCAAAGGACCTTTTGTCACATGAAAGGTAGTGTCACAGACTTGCCTTAATGCACACTTCCTTAAGTCTGCATAATAAACTATGTCATTATATCATTTAGCATAATATACTACTTTATAATCCAAAATATCACTTTCTTGATTTTTCATTTCCACAATTTGAAGTGGAAAGGCATGAGTGTACCTCAAAATAAGAATTATAAAAGGAGGACCCGAAGCCTGCACACCATGACATGCCAAATTCTGCCTCATTGTGGCCATCTGCAAAAGATAACATCCCGAAGTAGGTATGAAGGAGTTCTAGTGGTTTGAGAACTATAAATTAGAGCCATTAAACAAATAGCACAGATTGTATACTTGCTTCAAAGTATGTATCCTGTCAATTAATTGAAAAAAAAGATAATACCACGTGGGATACTATACACTAGACATCAAAACTCTTCATCTAAAGAATGTTAATGTAAGCCTGTAAAATATGTGTAAATTTGTTCTGGGTTAAATATCTTGTCACTTAGTTGAATAATATGACTAAATGACTAACATTTAAAAGCCAAGAGTTACCAACAATCATTAGTTCTACGCAATATTTTTTATTAACAATGTTTTATTTTTGCTTTTATGATATTTGCAAATGGCAGCTTGATGTTTTTATGTTGCAACATACAAGAGTTGTTGCAAGTTAGCTTTCATATTTAATTTTGTGACACTGACACATAATATTAACTGAAAGTTACAAGTAGAAAATCATTAAGTAATAGTAAAAAATCTGAAGATTTTGTATGAGAGGTAGATGCATGGTGGATGACCTAGGATTGCCATTGGGAACTGGAATAGGTGTGGGTTCAAGAGGGAGAGCAAGGTATTGAGATAAACAGTTTAATGATAATATTTGTATGTAGTAAAATTAAATTCTAGCGAATCTGTTATTATATTCCTTTCCAACTGGGTTCCACTATTTATGGGTGATAATGATTTTCATTCAATCTTGGACAGGTTAACGATCAAAGGGTATTGCTCTAATCCCAAACATGTTAGTCCAGAAAATAGCAAGAATCCTAAACTAAAAGTTAACTCCAATGAACTGATTGGCACTGAAGTGAACTGCATGTCCGAGAATACAAATTCAAGCTCAAGGTAGGGCATGTTACCCACCACCTGTGGGTAGTATGCATACGAGGAACTTTTTTTTCTCCTAGATGGTCCTCAGCTGGTAGCCAGTAGCCCCTTGCAGCCCCCAGATAGCTCGATGTGCCATTTTCTCTGCCACTTGAGCCAACCATGTGGTCCCCTCGACCACTTGTCATGAATGTATGTTTGAAGGTGGGCCTCCCGACCCCAAAGGTATGGCTTTTCATTGATATAGTTGAGTAATCTTCCTTGCAATGGGCACCTTTGGGCAGAGATTGGTGGGGGATTCGGCGAAAAGAGTGAGTTAGGCCTGTATTCTTGTCTCCACTGCCCGATTCCATGGTTACCCTTGTATCTTAGTCCCGTGGGATCTCCTTTACTAGTCATTCGATTTACGGTTGGAACTACATGGGAAATCCCGATTTTGATTGCATGGTCCTACATCCCAATACCGCATACATCACTCCCCTTCCACTCATTTAGTCCCATTCATCTCTTTTCCCATCTAGGTCCACATGTGTCCATTGGGTCCACATAGGGTTAGCCTCCCCCTCCCCTTGCCCACACCTTGGGTCGGGCTTGGAACGATGCCCCTAAGGTTGATGTAGCTAAAAAGAAAAGAAAAATCATAATTTGGCCACTCTCAACATGAAATGTACCAAAAAATGCAAAAGATGGTTGGGACATACAAATTTAGCATGTGGAAAAAAGCTTAACATGAGCTCTAGCCCTTATCCATGGCCATCACCTTGGTTCCTATGGTCCCTAGATGAGTCCCCTCCACCATTAAGGAGCCCATGATTGTCCCAACCCCTGGTGGGTGATGAACTGCCCCACCTTAAGGGGGGTAGCCACTATTATATATTACACATCATGTTGTCATCCCCTAGAGCCCCGAGCAGTTATGAAGGAAAATCAATAAAAGGCAAAAGGCATATGAAGAAGAGTGGAAAAACAAAGGTCGAGGTAACTCATGTACCATGATTTTCTCCTTCCTACACTCACATACCTAGGTGTGGGCTTCCCTCATTATAGCTACCCTTGTACCATAAGATGTGGTCTGGATGATTCCCCTAATCCCAACTCCGCTTCATTATTATATCATTTTCCACCTGCCATTTATAATATTCCGAATAGAAAGAAACAACAATATAAAGCACATAAACAAAAAACTATAGCAACTAGCGAGGCATCATATGAACAATAGACAATATGGAGAACGCTGAGCCATTTTATTAAATACTGAAAGATGAAATGAGTACAAAGGTGATCAGAATGATAGCACCTTGGCTTGCACTAGGCAAGTGTAGAAATACTCTCAAAAGATAACACGGAATGGCTGCTCCCTCAAGGACTGCGTAATGTCCAGTGTTGTTGGTGCTGCTAATGTGCTGCTGCTACTGCTGGAATGAACTGACTATTTGGGGCTGCTCCCCACCTCGGAAAATTGTAAAACTTTAAGAATGGCCTCTCCACCCAATACCTAGAAAAGCCCAGAGAGCTTTTCGAAAATGGCTAACCTCCGAAAATGACCTCCCTTGAGGTAACACGTTGTCCCAAGGGTAAATGTTGGCCCTGAATAATCTGCTGCATATAATGGCCTCAAACTCTACCAAAATGATGGAATAGGGTAGGGTTGATCCCTTTCCAACTCTCCCGGGCTGAATCCCCTGATAGCTCCTCAATCTGGAATCACCTCCTTCAGAAACTGCGTCCTCCCTCTCACTAACTCCGCTGTCTCTTCAAGTGGATGCTCCCAGATGTGGTTGTTGCAACTCTCTTCGACAAAACAAGATGGAACTCCTCACCCAAGCAGGCACTCAAAGTCCCCCGGGGCTGAGGTTGGAATCTCCGCACGAAGACACTCGGAGTAATGAACAGTACGTGCAGACTTTGCTCAACAGCAAGCGTGCTCAATGTCAAAAGACAAATAACATAGATGCATAATCAGAATGATCCAAATGAGAAGACCCTCTCCCTTTTTATGTTTGGAGAGCCTTGCTCTCACCTAGGCCCCCCCATCAACTGCATTGTCTCCTTAAACCACGCTGTCCCTCTATCTCTGCGCTGGTTTGGGCCCACACTGCCCATGCTGTCCTCTTCCCCACGCTACCGCATCGACCTCTAGGCCCCACGTTGTTAATTAATCATGTCTCTCAAGTGAATTTAGGAAAAGCTTTTATCCTAAGTGTGAGTTAAGTGTCCCTCTTCACCCACTTTATTTCTAACTTAACTTAATTAAAATAAAGTAGTCAAAATTTAATATTTCCAATTAGCTATTACTAATTGGGAATATTACAGTCCTCCCCGGCAAAACATTGCTTGTCCTCAAGCACCTGCAATGATGGATGCTGCAAAATCTTCTCACTCTCCCAGGTGGCATCCTCATCCGGTAGATTCCTCCATCTCACCAAGTACTCTCTAATTGTCCTACTCCACAACTGCCTCTCCCTAGTGTCAATAATGGCCTCCGGCTATATCACCAGATGCCCCTCATCATCGGAGTATGTCCTCCTTGAGGCCCTTCTACGAGAACCTCTCTCTGATGGCCCTATAGGTCTTGGTGAACCCCTGGTGGCCTGATAATGGC
>JAXQQM020060720.1:0-47829 GCA_034641835.2 Pinus albicaulis | reverse complement strand
TCCTAAGTGAAATTCTTTTATTCTATTTCAAATCTAATCATATGCAAATTGTATTCTAATTTAAACAGAAATATCTAATTCTAAACTAAACCCGGGATAAAATTTTATTTATGCGATCTAAAATGATTTCGAATAACAATCGATAATAAAGATCATTCAACTGCTATAAGAAAATAATTCAATAAAGATGAACCACTTCATATAAAAAGTTAGATGAAACAGTTGTGGAAAACATATCGCATAATAAGCTATTCATACATTAAGCATAAATAAATGGCTATCACCATACAAAAGTGCCAAATGATAACTTAAACATTCCCGCATCAATATATAAATAATTGAACATAAATATCACTTTTAACACAGAAGCAGAAAAAGTTAAGAGATAAAAGTACCATTTATAACTGGTTCTACTCATGAGCTAGAAGCAATAATGATTTATATCTTCTAAATCCAACATCTACTAAGAGTACAGAAATGCAACATCAGTAGCAGATATTAGACACATATATCAATAAATCTCGTTCCATTCATTCATCAAAACCTCCTCTGAGGGTGCAGAAGTGCATGTTCTGAGGATAAGTTTTTGACAAATTTCTGGACCCTTCTCTAAATGCATGAGAAGGGTTTAAATACTACTAACTAAATCTAATTATAGTTTATTACAAAAAATTTAGGATTCGGTTTAAATGACCGTCCTTTTTCTAGGCAAAAATAAAGTAAAACTAACACTAAATCTAAAACTAAAATTAACAACTAACTACTTATGAATTTGGTCTTTGAATTTGCAAGCATCCAGCATTGATTTGAGAAGAGGGAGCTGGCCGACTTCAGATTTCAATTGTCCCGAAAGGACAGAGTCAGCAAGTGTTGGCGCAATCTTCTCTGCAGAATTAATGATGCAATTAAGAGTACTGCATTGACTGTGTGGTTTTACTAGACAGGTCCAGTAAGAATCCCAGTTTAATTTTGTCAATCCTTGAATTGATTTTGCCTTCTCTTCCGCTTTCTGTTTCCACTCTGTTTGCAATTGTTGTGCTTGTGGTAGGTATCCCGGAATGGTTTCTGAAATTAAATTAACCTTGTGCAAATTCTCATTTACACAATCAGTAATGTTGCTCGCCGCTGTAGCTGCTTCCTCTGCTGCTTTTTCTGCCTCTCTGATCTGTGCATCCCATTTATTGAAGAGCATTTCTTTATGATTGTCATTGATAATTGGTGCTCCTACTCTTTTTCCTTCCTCTGTCTTTTGCCATGCCAAATAATTAGTAACTCTTTCATTAGTTAAATCATAATCATGTCGTAATTTTACGACATGATTAGTGATTTTATCACTTTCTTGACAAAAAGAGTTCCACTGTGAAATCTTTTGGCATAATATATCTTGTTGTTGCAGCAGTTGATGATTCAAAGAAATAGACTCTGAGATAAATTCTGTAAGCTTGGGGTCGTCTTTATGCGTTTCTTGCATAATTTGTATTTGTTTTTCTTTTTCGGCCAAGCTTTTCTGATACCCGATCTTCATTTGCTGAAACTCTTGCTGTAACTTTTCAAATCGTATCTGTGCTTCACTGTTGGCATGTGCTTGTTGCAATTGTTGTTGCAGAACTTGTATTTGATCCTCTTTTTCATTTAATAACAGCCTTACCTCAGATGCTTTGTCAATAGTCGCGGAGGCATAAGCTCCTGTTATCTGAGATAATTTAGTAAGATTTTCAGTGGGATCTATAGTAGGATCTTTCCATAAAACATCCAATTGTTCTGCATCAGTAGAGAGTGCACTTTCTAATTTTCTCTTCTTTCTTTGCTTCCTTACTACTGCTTTATGTTGTGGGCTGTAGAATATATCCAGAGGAGGAATTTCCTCTATTTTAAGTACAAGCTCGGCAGAGGGAGTAATGGGTATATGTTCTTTTTCTGTGACATTGCCACTTATTTCTGTAACCAAACCTTTTGTTGTCTGTACAGGAGTTTGTATGTTCTGTCCTTCAACATTAATCAAATCATTAAATGATTCCCATTCTTTATCTAACTGAGTGCTGATGGATGGTTGTTGTACATTAAGAGGTGGAAGATTCAACTGTGGAGTAGTTGAAGTCTGTTGTTGTGACAGCTCTTTTGATTGAGCTGTATCCTTGACTGAACCTTCACTTTTATCCTGATCAGATTTTTGAGAATGTTCAAAAATTTCTTTGTCAGACTTTGACTTAGACCTTTCTGAATCTGAGCTGCCACTGAGACTGACACTAGGATTTGGTTCCCTTGCAGGTTCCAAGCGCAAATTATCCAAAGGAATAGTGGTCAATCTTCTTTCTCTGTATACTTTAAACTCTTGAAATTCTTCTGGGGAGAACCGTGTTTGAGCTAAATTCAAAATGTCTTTAAATGAACATTTTTCTTGAAACATATCATCAAAAAGATCTTCTTCTCCATAAAATACTCTTACTTTGACAACAGTGGTGAAATCCTTGACAATACCATATGGATCAAATAGCCTTCTCGGAAACTTAAACAATTTTAAACATGTAACATTTCTTACTTCCTTAAATGCGTGACCAACATCAAATAATGAAAATGCTCCGCAGGACACAGGAAATTGTGGCCAAATGGCTTTCTTTTTATCCTTTAATTCTTTTTTCAAACCTCCATCTCCACAGGTTTGATATGCAATTTCCCGAGCTATGAGTTTATCCGGAACATACTTGGGAAAAACATGAGGAGAAGCGAAGCTCCCAAAAACCCTCACATAAGTAAACAGTTCTTCTCCAAACCATCTCGCGACAGGGAGAATGTCTACTTCTGCTTCAGGAGACAACCTTGGAGCATCCTTATTATACAACACTCTATATAGTGGCAACATTATGCCATGGAAAATCTTGTAAAAATGAGGAATGAATTTTGACTCCCACAATTCTTTGTGATAAACATGGATGGGCAGGGGATCCTGAATTGTCCATTGCCAACCCATTAAAGGGAACTTAGAAACAAAGCAGATTGAATCCATAACATAGGTAGATAGATAAAAAGGAGGATAAATCCTCTGAGACACAGTCCATTTAGACCGGTAATTGAAAATAGCCATGGCTAAATTATCAGACAGTATTTTAGCCCAGTCCACAATGGTAGCGTTAACAATAGCATTCAATAAGGGAAGCCATTCAGGCAAAAACTTATTAATGTCAGGCTTCCCAAAAAGCCTGCATAACATAGCAGCAGAAAAACAATATGGAGAGGTGAGTGAACCAGTACTGTACATACCGTGTTTATATTTCTTCAATGGTTCATCTCTTCTGGACCATTCCTTGGTGCATTCCGCCAAATTGGCATTTTCCTTGGCAAATTTCTCCATAAATTGTTTGTTGTAAGTTGCCTGAGGCTCTGGCAAATGATACATAAGCCTCAAATCTTCTGGAGTAAACGACCCGATGAGCTCTTGACCTGGAGTTTTGAACTGTCAGTCTGTGATATCAGTGCTATCCAGCACCCATTTTACTATGTCTGTATATGGAAGAATTATTGGTATTGCTGCTATTCGGTGCAAAAACGAACAAGCCAGCTCTGTAAGAGATGCTTCGGAAGAATTACTTGAGCCCGCAGTAGCCGCAACATCCATTACTCTTGGGTTTTCTTCTTCAAGCAAATTAAACATACCCTCCCAAGTGGTGATACCAGCATCTTTATTGCAAGCAGTGTTTGCGTATAAGGAAGCCATCTCTTTATTTTCAGAACTCGGAGCTTTCTCTTTCTTTCCAGAACTCGGAGCTTTCTCTTTCTTTCCCATAATGCTCTGAAAATTTCTTTGTATAGTCTCTTGTTCTTCGCGCCTGCAGTTTTACGAATTAAGTGAGAATAATGACATGAGAAAGGTGACGGGATGTTTTTAAATACTGAAGGCGTATGAAATCTATTATTTAATCGTGAAATAACCCTTCGATCAAAACAAAATCCTTTTTCATTAATAATTGACAATCCATTCATTAACTTGACATTAAGGCGCATAACGGGTCTCGATTTACGGAAAGATTTACTTCGTATAACGAGCTTTCAAGAATCTGCGACAACGCGATCTGTGATTTGCTTTGCAATATCGCAATATCGCAATATCGCAAATCGCAGCTTTCGCAAATTGAAATCATTACAAATCGCAACTTTCGCATCATCGCAATATCGCAAATCGCAACTTTCGCAAATTGCAATCAGTAGCATTGCGAAATCGCAATATCGTGTCATCGCAATATCACGAAATCGCAATATTGCAAAATATAACATATGAACAATATCTGTTAATGTATTTTCTGCGATATGCGATTTGCAATAAATATTTTTCTGCATAATTTTTTGGATCGCGTGATATGGATGTGAAATTCAAAGAAAGGTTTTATTCTAATCTATCATAAACTTAAGTTTATTTAAAGCTCTTCCAAAGAAATTTCTTTAAGTCAATGATAGTGAGTTTTATTGAAAATGAAAACAAACACCAATAAATTTTTTGGATTTTAAACTAAGGGTCCCCATTTATTTAGTATTATTACTAATACTAAATAAAAAGGGGGTTGCTAAGCCGTCACAACAGACTTCCGTATTTTCATTACTATTAATTCAAGTATGTTTGTATTTTTATTCGGTTGTCTATTTTAAACTGTCGCTTTTTATTTCTCTGTTGGAGTATGGATATCGCATCATGCACAGCGAGGGTTCCATGTAATATGTTTTTGTGAAATTATATATTGATTCAAGCTCGTGAAGTTGCGATATAGGGTTTCACAACGATTTTAGCATTGATCACACATCGCATCCGGAGAAGGGCCAATTGGATGTGCGAACAGCGAAGATACAACATCGATCGTTAGATCTGGCATAGATCAACGATGGTGATTAGATCATAATCCTAGTGGAATATCGCTATTGACAATTTTTATCTTTACATGTTAAGACATCACAAGGTAAGTGGTTTAAGTTGTGATGCGATAAGGATGGGAGGTGGCGATGCAATGCGATAAATATCGCACATAGAATTTGATAAGGTATAACGGCGATCACCGGAATTGAAAATTATCAAAGTTGCTAAGCTGCGAGGAGGTAAGTTTGTAAATTTGCAAAGTTTGCAATCCGCAGTGATTGGTCACCAATTTGTGTGGGCCCATAAATCACAGGTCTGCGTGTATTGTGAAAATTTGCAACCTTGCTACATCATTTGGTATCAGAGCAGAAACTGAGTTCTGTTCTCAAGGATTATAGCAAATATTTCACCCAGGAGAGGAGCTAGCATAGGTCGAGGAAGACTTGTAGCCAATGCAGTTTTGATAGAACAGATTCGACACCTTCATACAAGGATGGAGACAATGGATACTGCTCAGAGGAGAGCACCTGATGAAGGAGATGTCAGTGTTGCAGATGAATCTTCTGAGGAAGAAGAAGAAGAAGAAAGTGAGGCAGCTAAAGTTTTCAAGATATTAGCAAAGGTTAATGGAAAACCAAGAGTGGAGATTCCTTCATATGAGGGGAGCCTTAATGTGGACCAGCTGATGGATTGTATCAATTCAATGGATAAGTATTTCGACTTGGAAGAGGTCGAATATAAGAAGAAGGTAATTTTTGCATATACTAGGTTGAAGGGCCATGCATCTATCTGGTGGGATGAACTACAGACACCCAGGGAGAGAAAGGGAAAGCCTAAGATCAAGAAATGGGATAAAATGTTAAGAAAATTGAAGAATAATTTTATGCCAAAAGACTATTAGTTGAATCTTTTCAAACAATTGTAGAATTTGAGGGAGAAAGGAATGACTATCAAAGATTATACAGAGGAGTTTTACAAGTTGAGCATTAGAGCAGGACATGTTGAAGATGATATGGAGAAAGTAGCCAGATACATCAATGGTTTAAGGTATGAAATACAGGATGAAATTATTTTGTTTAGTTTGAAGACAATTGAGGATGCCTACCAAGCAACTTTGAAGGCAGAGGAGAAAATGTTGAGGAAAGTAAAGTCAGAATAATAGAGGTAAAATTCCACCAAGAGGAAGAGGAACTTTCAGATCAAGATTTCAGCACTCTCAGAATGAAGCAGGAGGTTCAAGTAGTAGACTTTCGTAGAGAGGAGACTTTGGTAGAGGGATATTTTCACCCAGAGGTAGAGGTCGAGGAAGATAAATCCGGTGTTACACATGTGGAGAATGGGGACACAGATCATGGGACTGTCCTCATAACAAACCAGCAAATCAGTGGAATGTGAATGTAGCTGAGGCAAAGGAAGGAAATCCTCAAGTCACAGGAAAAGAAGAGTCACCTGAGGCAGGGGAGCCGTTATTGCTAAAAAGAGTATTTCTTAAGGCAGAGAAGGAAGCAAATGAGCCAGTGCAAAGGAAGAGCTTATTCAGGGTTGTGTGCAAATCAAAAGAAAAATGCTACAAAGTTGTGATTGACAGTGGAATCACTGATAATCTTGTTTCCACAGAGATGGTTGAGAAATTGGGGTTGATTAAGATGGTACACCCTACTCCCTACAAAGTATTGTGGCTACTGAAGGGACATCATATTTTAGTGATAGAACAATGCAAAGTAGATATACAGAGCAGTACATATAAGGATGTCGTATTGTGTGATGTGATGCCAATGGACGTGTGCCATGTATTGTTGGGAAGACCTTGGAAATTTGACAGAAAATTCAGTCATGATGGCAGAAGGAATATCTATACCATAGAGAAGGATGGGAAGAAGCACACATTGTTGCCTTTGAAGGATGAAGCAGAAAAAGGAGCAGCTGGGAATATTTTTATGCTGATTAGTGGAAAGGAATTGCTGCAAGAAGTCAAGAAGGAGAATGAAATGCATTTTTCTATTGTGGGTAAACCCAAGGCAATTCTGACTTCTACTAATTTAGACAATCTACCTATGGAAATTAAAAATTTGTTAGATGATTATGCTGACATAATTGTTGATGAATTACCAAGTGAATTGCCACCAATCAGAAGTATCAATCATCACATAGATTTAATACCTGGTGCAAGTTTACAAAACAAAGCAGCATATAGAATGACCCCTCGAGAGAATGAGGAAGTTGGAAGACAGGTACAGGAGTTGTTAGATAAAGGACTGATCAAAGAAAGCCTTAGCCCATGTGCAGTACTAGTCGTGCTTAGTCCAAAGAAAGGAGGTGAGTGGCGCATGTGTACTGATTCGAGAGCCATAAACAAGATCACTATTAGGTATAGATTTTCATTTCCACGCATAGATGATTTGATTGATTGTTTAAGTGGGTCAAAGTATTTTACTAAAATAGATTTGAAGAGTGGATACCATCAAATAAGGATTAGAGAGGGAGATGAATGGAAGATTACATTTAAGACCAACAATGGGTTGTATGAGTGGTTAGTGATGCCTTTTGGGCTCACTAATGCACCAAGTACATTTATGAGACTAATGAACGAGGTCTTGAAAGAATATGAAGGAAAATTTGTGATAGTCTATCTTGAT
This sequence comes from Pinus albicaulis, assembly GCA_034641835.2. Lineage (NCBI taxonomy): Eukaryota > Viridiplantae > Streptophyta > Pinopsida > Pinales > Pinaceae > Pinus > Pinus albicaulis. The sequence goes on along the minus strand of JAXQQM020060720.1, from coordinate 40,353 downwards.
GACATTCTGATTTTCAGTCAAAGTAAGGAAGAGCATTTGGAGCATGTCAAGTTGGTGTTAAATACTTTGAAAAAGGAGAAGCTGCTTATAAATTTGAAGAAGTGTAGTTTTATGAAGAAGGAGCTCATTTACTTGGGATTTATAGTCTCAGAAGAAGGCTTGAATATGGACCTAGAAAATTTCCAGGTAATACTGGATTGGCCAACTCCGAGAAGTGTATTTGAGGTAACGAGTTTTCATGGTCTTGCAAGTTTTACAGAAAGTTTGTAAGAGGTTTTGGTTAGATCTGTGCACCAATAATTGAAACAATAAAGGAGAGCAACCAACCATTTAAGTGGACAGAAGCAACAGATCAGAACTTCAAGTTGTTAAAAAATAAGATCACTGAAAGACCTGTTTTGGCCCAGCCAAATTTTGATAAAATATTCCAAGTTGAGACTGATGCTACTGGGATAGCAATTGGAGTTGTCTTGAGTCAAGTGCAGAGACTGATAGCTTATTTCAGTGAAAATTTAAATGAGGCCAAGAGGAAGTATTAATCCTATGATAAGGAGTTCTATGCTATTGTGCATGCTTTGAAGAAATGGAGGCATTATTTGTTTCCCAAAGAATTTTTGTTGTATTCTGATAACCATGCACTACAATTCATAAATAATCAGTCGAATTTGAACCAAAAGAATGCTAAGTGGGTGGATTTTTTGCAAAGTTTTACCTTTGTAATCAAACACACAAGTGGTATGTCAAACAAATTTGTTGATGCTTTGAGCAGAGTAAATCCGGTTATGCAAGAATTGAAGATTGGCATTTTGGGGTTTGAAGAGATGATTGATATGTATAAGGAAGACACATATTTTAAAGAAATATATGCAGCTGCTAAAAATCCTGTGATTCATAATAGAAGCCAGTGGTTGGACTACCTGATTCAAGGAGTATTTTTGTTCAAGAACAATAAAGTGTGTATTCCTAAGTGCTCCATGAGGGAAAATATGATTAAAGAAAAACACAGTGGAGGACTGTCTGGACACTTTGGACAGGATAAAACATTTTCTCAAGTAAGTGATTTTTATTATTGGCCAAAAATGCAAGCTGATATCAAAAAGTTTGTTGAGAAGTGCAGGATGTGCCAACATGCTAAAGGAAGAAGCCAAAACACTGGTTATATCGGCCATTTCCAATACCCAATAGACCTTGGGATGTTGTCAGCATGGATTTTGTTTTGGGTTTGCCAAAGACTCAAAGAGGACATGATCCTATCTATGTTTTCATGGATAGGTTTTCTAAAATGGCTCATTTTATTGATTGTAAGAAAAATAGTGATGCAACTTACATTGCTAATTTGTTTTTCTCTGAAGTTATAACATTACATGGACTGCCTATGAGTATTTTTTCAAACAAGGATACAAAGTTCGTAGGACACTTCTGGAGGAATCTATGGAGCAAGCTAGGTACAACCCTTAGTTTCAGTTCAGACTATCATCCTTAGACGGATGGAAAAACTGAAGTGGTGAACAGGAGCTTAGGAAACATATTAATGAGTTTAGTTTACAAAAACCAAAAGAAATGGGAAATTAGCACTTGCCAAGAATTTCCTATAATGATACTCCTAACCGGAGTACCAGATAAGTCCATTTCGGATTGTTTTTGGGATGCATCCAAGAGGTGTTATGAACTTACATATTTGGGAAAACAAGATACAAGGAATGCAAAGGCCGAAGAATATGCAGAACATATATAGAAGTTACAGGAAGATATCAGCAGAGATTACAGAAAACACCCAAAAGTATAAACAAAGAGCTGATATGAAGAGGGTTGAAAGGGAGTTTCAAGTAGATGATTTAGTCATGGTTTAACTAAGGAAGGAAATATTTCCATTCAGACCTATAACAAATCGAAAATGAAAAAGATAGGGCCATGTAGAATTTTGAGGAAGTTTTCCTCAAATGCATATGAGATTGAGTTACCAAAAGGAGTTAGGATATCACCCATCTTTAATGTTGCGTATTTGTACCCATACAAAGAACCGGAGGAAGAACTACAAGAAGAACCTACATAAGAGGAGGACGAGACGAATTGGAAGGAACAGATGCCAAAGACGGTAAAAATAAGTGGAATCCATTCTTGAGAAAAGAGCAACAAAGAAGACCAGAGGGACACCTATTATCAATATCTAGTCAAATGGAAGGGACAACCGAGAAGATGCCATTGGGGACAAAAGCAAAGTTAAAAAAGTTTAATGCAGATCCTAAAACATTGATGGATCAATCTTTTCTTCCCAGAGTCTAATGCAGAGCATCCGATTTATCCATCAATGTGATTGTCTGCTCACATGTTGTGGCTAACAAGAGGTGAAAAAATTGATTATTAATATTTTATTAAGCTTTAATTGTGAGAATTTAGTTTGTCTTGATTTCCTAAATTAAATAGGAATAAAAATAGCAAATTGGTTCTCCCGATGAGGAGATCAAGTAAGTATAGATTAGATCATTAAGATAGGATAGAATTAGGTTGTTAGAGTGGTTCAAACAGAGCTAATAAAAGATAATAGAACCGCTTCTGTATATATAAGCGTGAATAGGTGGGGAATAGGTGTGAGTGAGGTGTGAACAAAGAGAGTGAACAGAGCGAGAAGCAATGTAATAATCCACCATCAAGGGCAAGACTTTGTGTATTTTCATTACCGTTAATTCAAGTATGTTTGTATTTTTATTTAGTTATTCGTTTCAAATCGCCGCTTTTTATTTCTCTATTGGAGTATGGATATTGCATCGCACACATGGGGTTCCATGTAATATGTTTTTTTGAAATTATAGATTGAGTGAAGCTTACAAAGTAGCGATATAGGCTTTCACAACGATTTTAGCATTGACCACACATCGCATCTGGAGAAGGGTTGATTGGACGTGCGAGTAGTGAAGATATAGCGTGGACCATTAGATCTAGAATAGATCAACGATGGAGATTAGATCATAATCCCAGTGGAATATTTCTATTGACGATTTTTATCTTTAAATTTTAATACATCGCAAGGTAAGTGGTTTAAGTTGCGATGCGATAAGGATGGGAGGTGGCAATGTGATGTGATAAATATCGCACATCGAATGTGATAAGGTATAGAGGCGATCGTAGGAATTGAAAATTATCAAAGTTGCGAAGCTGCGAGGAGGTTAGTTTGTAAAGTTGTGAAGTTTTTAATCCACCATGATTGATCACCGATTTGTGTGGGCCCATAAACCACAAGTCCGCAGGTATTGTGAAAATTTGCAGCCTTGTTGCATCGGAAACAAACTTGGGGAAGCTAAAGGGCTGAGGAGACTTGAATTTCCCACAATTCTTTAGTTGAGCCATCCTCCTATATACCATTTCCCCACAAAGGAATAAGGTTTTTTTGGTTGAGAGTGAAGGAAATGATACCCAAATTTCTATCTAGAGCATGAAGATGAACCAAAGAGCCTATAACCTACATATTTTTGAAAAATAAAGAGCCTGATTAAAGCCAATTGAATGTTGGTTCCCATTGGGTTTCCAAGGCAAATAATGTTTCCATGTGCATTGGTTTATTTTTTTGTGTTATTTATTTTTCTATGTTATTTTACATTTGCTATTACATGAAATTATTGTGCACATCTTAATGACTACTTTGAAGATTTAATGGATGTAGTGTTTAGTTATTGAGCTAGATTTCATTTATCTCTATTATGTTATATTTTTCCTTCGTATTTTCAATGGCTTATGAGTAATTACATAAAAAAACAACTCTATTCTCCACCATTGTTAACTTTATGAGATTGGAGATATGTGGATATTGTTGTTTTATTGTTGCAATATTGTATATATTTTTAAAATGAATTCTTGTGAATTTGACTATTATAAGTGAAGAAAACCACCATTGTAATTTTCCATGGCTATCATGAGCTACCAATGAAGTTTTGAAGCTTTATTTGGTTGCCTATAACTCAATGAAGGTTGATATATAATCCAACAAACCTTAGGAAACCATCCTATATCAAGAAAACTTAGCTCTCAATAACTACTGAGATATATGATCATTTATCTCTTTCGTTGACAAGTTGTACATAGCCATACACAATTGTATGAATTGTAAATTAATGTGGGGGATGTTTTGTGCTTTGGCTTGGTTAAAGGGAAGTTCAAATGAATTAAAAAAAATATTTTCTCAACGCTCTTTTTAAAATATTTGTCTTATTTATTTTACTTATTGATTTTTGATGTGTTTTCAAAAATGACTTCATCCTATTTATGTTGGCAACAAGCTGTTGGAATACATTTGAATCTAGTTATGACAAGAAAGGATTTAGAAGTGAAAACATCTCCAAGCTAATAAATGGCCATTGAAATGAGTTACTTTGGAATTCAAGCCTCACTTTACAAAACCATCCTAGAATAAGCAACCAAAGGTAATTTATGATTGTATCTTATGTCTCAATGTTGAAATTTACATACAAGTACAACTGTGGATGGTAAATTGTCATTGGAATATATGTTGAAAAGTCAACAAGAAATGTGTGTCTAATTTAATTTTCCCTTAATTAAATTGGACAATAAATTGTAATCTTATCTCATAATCACTTGTAATAGTTAACTGAGTGTGATAGATTCAGTTAGCTCATGAAATTCGATTTGGGGGTGGTTGGTGAGGCATGTAGAGTGATTTTATTTATTTTAGAGTCCAATTTGTAGTTATTGTATTAGTTTAATGCATGAGAAACCAGCTAACTCAATTAAGTGAGTTAAAGTTAGTCTAACTAGTTGTAACTGATTGTTGCACTAGTGAGAGTTCAAGTGAATTAAATTAGATTTAATTCACTTGCAGTGATCTATCAAGTGAGTGATGATTTACTATTATAGCTGCATGCATGTCAGTTCTGATGAATACCCAGTTGAGACAAAGGTTAAAGGGATGTTATCTATCTGTTGTATTATTAGTAAATTTCCGACGCACAATTAGACAACCATAGGATTTCCCATGATGTATTTGCGCAGTTTTGGAAGGTTAAATAATTAATAGGGATCAATTGTTCTTAGAATTTCGCAAGCAAGGCAAGCTGAGAAGAGGCAGGAAATTGGCTAAGTGTTGGTCGATTTTGTCTAGATCAGTGTGCGACAGTTAGTAGAGTGCAGCAAACTCTTGTGAGAAGAGTGCATTTTATTGTTTCATGATTCCTTGGTTGATTATACAATAAATATAGAGGGGTTTTGAGCAGCAAGCTTTCCCCAGGAAAAACATCTATGTTGTGCGATTGATTTGCTTCTTTCTCTTACTTGGTGTGATTGTGCGATCATGTTTATTTTCCGCAAATATTGTAGAAGGATTCGGTAGTGTAATTTCTCTACATGCTATCGCAGCGCCGTAATTCACTATAGTGGAGAAGAAATTGAGTTTTAAAGGAACAACACCCGAATTTGCAAAATTTTGTGGGTGTGAAGGTGCAGATCAAGATGGTCATTTTTGATTAAGATTGGAATATGCACTCGAGGGTAGTTCTAATTATATTGCACAGGATAGAATGGAGGTGTTTGGAGGAAATGAAGAAAGAATTTATCGGTCATTTATATCCCAAGCTGTTCCTCCGTGTCTCCATCAGATGTCACTCTTCTTGATGCTTGGCAAAAGAAGGTTGCGAAGGAGAGGAGGATATTATTAGAGGGAGTTTGAGATCACATTGTCTCGAGTCTCCATGGCAAGGCGACTCCATATGTAATTTGGAAGGCCTTGACAGATTTTTTTCAGAACAATAGTGACCACAAAAAATTGGCACTGAAGGACAAGCTCAGGAAAATAAAAATGGAGAAAGGCGATACTATTCCGAAATACTTGACCAATTTCATCCAATGTCGAGATGAGCTTGGAAGTGTCAGGATTAATGTAGCAGATGATGACTTGGTGAACCTAGCACTTCTAGGCCTTCCCAAGGGCTAGCATAATTATCAGGACTCTGTCAATGGGAGGGAGAAGATACCAGATTGGGTGCAACTTTGGTCGGATTTGGTACAAGAAGAATTCAGGCGGAATACCAGGGATGGATCCTCATCCAAGACATATGATGAGGTAAATTGTGCCTTGGCTGGTAAGGCAAACAAGGGGAAGAGAAATAAATCCTATTCCAAATATGAGACCGGAAAAGAAGGCAAGAAGCATGACATGTCCAAAGTGAAATGTTTTCATTTTCACGAGCATGGGCATTATGCCACTAATTGTCCACAGAAGAAGAAGAACAAGAAGAATGCTTCAAGATCTGCAGTGGGTGATGCTTTGGCTTCACAGTTCAAGTTGGACTTCTCACTCATCACATGCATGGTGTCTAGTGCTATGGGATCAACGTGGTACTTAGATAGTGGTGCATATTTCCACATGACGGGAGACAATGAACTCTTTAGTAGCTTGGAGGAGAAGGATCTTCAGATGCACATCGAGATGGGTGATGACGGGAGGTATATCGCTACCAAGATTGGTACAGTTACTTTCGAGAGACAATCAGGTAATCCTTTCTTATTAAAATATTGCATGTATGTACCAGGCTTGAAAAAGAATTTATTTTTAGTTGCTATGTTGGAGGATAGAGGATATGATGTGTTTCTTAATGTAGGTGTTAGCCACCTGTAATATTTTGTTATACCAAAAGGTGGCTAAATCTTTTGAGCCTCCAAAGAACAAACTTTATCACTAAAAATTGTTGGCTCTTGAAGACTCCTTGTAGGCCTCATGCCTCTGTCCAAAATCCTCATTACTGTTCCTCTTAATTCTGTTGATTTCATGTAAGAAACTGCCGAAGAAACCATCATCTTTTCCCTTTCTCCCACTCCTAGCTAACCTTCATTTTCTCCCCCTTTTTCTCCATATTATTCCTCTACTTTTCATAAGTTTCCCCTTCCATTCATGAAAAATCCTCCTGACATGGTTTAAAACTATTTTTAAGCTAAGACGAAACCCCCAAATCCATTTAAAACCTTGAAAATTTTCATAAAAAACAAGTTTTTGGACCTAAGCCCCTTGGGCTAAGTCCTAAACCACTTCCCCCACATGCCCTTCCCCCAGGACCAAGCGCTTAAGTCCCAAGCGCTAATCGCAATCGGAAGTCGGGCGGGTGCACAAATCCTTTGTAATATTGAAAATCCCCGATGCGATCGTCTTATCACGTTAAGTCTTGCGATGGGTTCCGCACCGTTGATCTTCCGCGGTGATCTGACGATAGAGCGCCAATCGCAGCACCCTTCCGATCGCAATCGCAACTTGTTATGTGCACCCTCCGATCGGTCCATCGCAAATGATTGTGATGTGATTGATCGCAAGTCTTTCCCTCCGATCTCCGATTGCGATCCTCCGACCTTATCCTGACCGTTGATCTGTCCCGCCGATCCAACGGCCCTGCGCTAATCGCTCCATCACAATCGCAAAAACTCAATCGCATGCTCCTACCTGCCACCTCCGATTTCGATCCCTCCGATTCATTCCCCGTCGTTGATCTGGTCCTGAGATCAATGGCCAGCGCTCAATCGCAAGTTTCTAATCGCAAGTTTTAAATCGCATCCCCTTTTCAGCGCTCCCCGATTGCGATGGCTCCGATTTAATCATGTCCGTCCATTTCCCGCCGATCCAACGGTCCTTATTCCCTCCGATCACAAGTCTTACCACCATTTCAAAACCCGCTGATTCATTTCCCACCGTTGATCTGATCCTCAAATCAACGGTCATCGCTTAATCGCACAAATCTCCCCGATCGCGCAATCACATCGGCATTTTCCAATCGCGCCCTTTGTTTTCCCCCTCCGATTGTGATTCTTCGATTAGATCTGGACCGTCCACGTGTCCAGATCGGACGGTCCAAAACCACCCCGCCTTATTTCTTCTCCCCGCTCTCCTTCGCCTGTTCTGCGCTGATCTCCACCGTTAGATATTTTTATCCGACGGCTACGCTCCTCCCCCGCCATCTGAAGCAGTTTAAAACCTAAAAACGCAGGATTTCTTTATTTATTTTATGTTTTGTGTAGGTTTTAAAGGGTCTCCGTCGTTTATTGAAGAAAAGCTGGGAGTTGGGAATGACGATTCCCATGCCTTTGGCCTATGGAAAGAACCATTTGCAGAGTTCCCTTTTGGCATTTGATCGACGTTCCATGGGCGTCGATACCATGAAAGGCCCGGTGCGGCTCTGCACATTGACAAGACACTGCGTTTTAACGCGATTTTAAAAGAGTATAAGTTTTAAAGAACAGAGCGCGGAAGGACAGAAGATTGAAGACAGATTTGGGGGATTATGGCTAAGAATGCTTATAAAAACCTAATTCCCCGAATTAAGACACTATTTAAGAAAATCATAAGTGTTTCACTGACAGAAAGGTTTCCACCGTTTCAATTGAGGCGAATTGATTCCTTAGCTACTACAAAGAGCCACCTGTCGCCTCAAACCATTCAGAACAGAGGCCGAAGTTATTGCTCGAAGAAATATCTGCCTCCAGCATTGCCAAGAAGTTATTTCTGCAAGGAAACCAATGCATAAATATCTGCAGAGTTACTCCAAAACATACACAGAGCCTCAAAGTAAAACAAAGCTTCCACCGAGTTTTGATATTTATTGTGAAACAGTTAATGTAGTGATCCACCTGTAAATTTCTCCCTCGAGCCTCTCAAAGGGCCGAGAAGTCTTCACTCTGCATTAATTGTCCTTGAGATATTTTGTTAAAATCTCACCTCCTCATCTTCCTATAAGTACTTCTACATAAGATGAGAAGTTGTTGGTTATTGTTGATCACAAGCTATAATACTGAAACTCTTTGAAATAAATACATAGTCTGTTGAAGTTGAAGAACAAATTGAAGTCTTGGATGTCTTGATGATGCTGTTGCATGCCCGTTCCTGAGAAGGCTCTATCATTGGATTCATGAGCTTGGTTGTTGGTGAAGTATTCTAACTGTTTAATGTTTTCTCCTGTTTTCATTATGTTCCATAATTTCTTACTACAATAAGCTAAAATTTTTAGGCTAAGAAATGACTCCTGGAAGCACCTTAGACCTGTTCACCCTTCACTATTTTATGTTTTCTTCTGCTGAAGTATTTTAGAGGATTTAAACCTTCTCTTTAGTCTTCATGCTTTTTTATTTCCTTAATAGCTCAAATAGTTGGTTTTAGCATGATTTATGGTTTTCCCTGCTTGTCTACTATCACTTGAAAGTTGTTATTGAAGTCTCCCTTTGAAGTACCATTGTTTTGAGTTAATCAAAGAGGTCGGTTTTGATCTTGCCCTTTGCCATTGCTTGAACAATTGTTTTGAAGGTCATTATAGTTGTAAGCATAGATGTTATTTAGGTGTTCCCTCTTCTATGACTGCAATTATCAGTGAATCTTTTATGTTTTCTAAATCCTTTAAAATAAGATCTTTGAGGAAATGGGGAGTTCCCCGAATCTTAGATTTCATTTTAAAAGTTGTCTTGAAGTTATTATTTGCTTAAAGAATGTTTGTAGGATTTATGGTTAGCCCTGTCTATCAAATATATCTTTATTGTTGAGTTATGTTCTTCAAGTTCCCTTTGTTGAGAATTAAACTTCTCTTTCCAAATCATTAATGTTCATCTCATTCCAAAAACAAAAGGATCCTGTGGCCAAGTTAGATTTGCCCTTTGATATCCCATATCCATTGATGAGTTTTTCATAACCTTATTTTGACTCCATCGCCCAATGAACCGGATATTTCCTCTTTCTGTCTATCTTTCCTAGACCTTCCATGTTCTGCTGTATCAACTCAATCCAACCAAATAAACAAAAACCTGCACTTAATAACTAGTCTAAAATCATACTCAAAGCACACAAGATAAACCTTTGTGATCAAACATTTGAGAGATCCCTCTCTGAGAATAGGAGGACTAGATCCTGGAACTCTAAAGATTGGTTCTGATGTTGCCTTGTCTTTTGATTTTCCAAACTGTCAAAACACGGGGGACCAACATAATGGCGATCACGGTGGGACCTGCTGAGAATTAGAGGTTTCAAAACCTTTCTTTAAACTGTTAGGTCCAGTTTAACATAAGTAACTTTCTTCAAGCACTGCCTCACAAATGGCAATCATGATAGGACTTGATTGAATCAATGACAAACTAAGAAACCCTTAGGATTCTTGAAAAGTCTTACCAAACCTTGAAGGAACCAGTTACCAAGCCATAAGAGCAACTCTGTTTGTTTGAGCACCTTAGCTAAGTGAAAAATCAGACTTAGAACACTCTCTTGACCTATAAAAACAAAATAACTCAGAAAAACCCAAAATAACTCAGAAAAATTCCAAGTTTGGCTTCATAATAAACATTGGTAGTGGACCATAAAACCTTATACCTCCGTAGGAGCTAAAAAATTCCACTTGGCGACTCCACAATCCTTAGCAGACCTTAACACTCCACTGAGAAGAACCTTTATCATTATAATATCATTCAAACTCAGTTAGAGGACTATAGGATTAAGATTTGTGTAAACAATTTAGTTAACCTCTCAAAGATTGTCATATCTGGCTGAACTTTTCTTGTTTATTTGGGTCTAAAAAAACGCAGCATAGTGGCTTCTAAAAGATTCACATTAGAGCCCATCCTGACCCTGATCCACCTGAGATAGTTGATAACCTAGAAAGCATCCTTAGGAAGTCTCCTAAGATTAAATCTTCAACTGTTTTAAGATCACCCTTGAGAGCTAATTCAATTCCTGAGAATCTTACAGCTCTACAAGAATCATATGGTGGTGGAACCATAAAACGTTTTACCTCCTTAGGAGCGAAAAATTTTCCACCTGGCGACTCCACACTCTGAAACTCCCAGAAGACCAAATGACTCCACTGGTAAAAGACCCTGAACTGATTGACCAGACACAGTGACCTCTTTTTTGATTTACAAACATGATTCCAAGAATACAACGAAGATATGCCCCAATGAGTAGAGATCATATCCCTGGGTTTCCACATAAGATGCCCCAGGTGAATTGGGATGACAACCTGCCTGTTTTCCAAGGTGAAAAGTTTGATGACCCTCTATTACATCTCATCAGATTTCATATACATGTATGGAGGTTGAAAGTTGAATGGCATGAAGACTTCCTAATGAAAATTTTCATGTTAACATTAGAAGGAAAAGCTAGGGATTGGTATGAATGCTTAAGATCTAGTAGTTTGTTTTCTTTAAGAGACCTTGAATATGTGTTCTATGAGAACTATGAAGAAAACGCTACGTCATTATCATGGGGTGTAATATATTATGATCCATCACAAAACATCACCCAACACATTATAGATAATGAGGAAGCTTTGGAAGAGATGCATCCTAAAGATCTTTTAACAGCCATTCATGAGTTTAATATCCTATTGAAAAATTTTAAAAACATAGATGAATCAGTTGAGGAAAAGATGATCCAAGCAGTAAAAAACATTCCTCAAGATATCCCTAAAAACTCAAATATTGATTCATCATCCCTTATAGCCGAGGCTCAAGAAGACATCCAGCCTCAAAATCAGTCTTCACAAGAGACAGAGAACTGTTGTACTCCTGTTCAAAGGAACATAGAAACATCCTTCCCTTTGACAGAAAAAGAGATAGATCAGACTATTTATAAACAATCAGTCTCTGAAATTTTTTGCGAAACAAACACTCTTGCCCATTCACATAAAGAACTTTGTTGTATATATTTAGAAAGTTATCTTGTAGATCAATTAGAAGAAAAGCAAACTGATGACCCAATATTTTCGACTGACAAAATTGTTTATTCAGATTATTTTCCGAATTTCGATCAGTCTGATGATGATGATGATGAGTTCCAAGAAAAAACTAATCATGCAGGGCAACCAGCGTTTGATTGGTGTTATCATTTTCACCATCACCAGCTTGAAAGCCAAAAAAATCTGTTTCAATCCATCACTAATGGCTTTCACATAATTGGAAATCAGCAGCCTTTCAACTCAGAAGGTGAAGAGAAGAGCAATAAAGAAATTTTTGAGCAAAAGGAGCTTTCTCTTGAAAAAGAGGAAACCTTTAAATACTCCCCTGCTCAAGAATATAATAACCTCTTCATAGAGTTTAGTTCTCTGAATTCAAACATACCAGGGTTACCAGAGGACAACACTGTTAAATATGATGAGTCCTCCAGTTCAGAGGATGATGAAGATGAAGGAGAAAAACAAATAGAAGACTATCCTATTGTGGATATATCATCTTCTCAAGAAGAAACTTCTCCCTTCACTGATATTAGTCTGTCATATAAAGAGCCTGAATTTGTATCAGAAGCAAGCATATATTTAGACAAAGAAAATATTTCACTGTTTGCTGTTGTGCAGGTTAAAGATGAAGATACTTCCAAGGAACATATTGAAGACATAGCCCTCAAAGACGAGGCCTTGGAAGCAGAAAATCTACCGAATATGGAGGTCCATAAAGAAGAGAATCTTCATCTTTTCTTTGTTGATCCTATGAAAGAGTGTGTGGAAATCCCGAATGGCTCAAATTATCAAGCATTGACCCTTTGCAAGAGCCAGAGACATGAAAATTTGTCACCTTCTGTGATAGCCTTGACATTGAAGGTTAACCTTCAATATGTTCTATGGATACCTCTGACAAGCAGCCAGAGTTACTACTTCTTCTTGACATTACTCAGCTGGCTGCATTGGCACTTTTGTATCATATGAATATGTAAATACTCCATGTTTAGAATAGGGTAGATAGGAATGTCAATAAAGCTCAGTTCCGAGCATGTAGTTAGTTGTTGTTTTCTGCTTTGGAGAAAAATCAAGAATTCAAAAATACAAAAACAAAGAAAGAATGAAAAGAGGGCAAATTGAAAAAACAATAAAGGTATAGCCCCATATCAAAAAGAGAAACAAATCTGAAAGTGTGCAAGCTTAAATGCCACTCCTGCAAAACACACTTCTAGTTAGTCAAACAGCCTAATCTTGACTAATTAGCTTTTAAATTTTTCTGCTGATAGGATAGTGAATTCGATTTGCCAAATTGTTCAATCTTGGCTTATCAATAGAGAGATTAGGATAGAAATTGAAGGTTCAAACAAACTCAAAATCTGAACCTGAGTTTCCCAAAGAGAAATGACTCACACTTGTTTTATTTTCTGAGTCAAGAAGATGTAAAAATCTGGTTCTAATTAACTCAAAATCTGAACCAGAGAAAAAGAAAGAACAGCTCAAACAAAAGCAAAAATAGAGCTGTGAAGAAGAGAGAAGGCCGTGATGAGAAACTTTCAGATCCTAAGCCTTCCATTTTGATTTTAATTTTCTGCAAATAATAATCTATGTGCAGCTTGTTTTATGCCATAGATCACAGCAAGTCAAACAGCTTAATCTTGACTTGGCTGTTTTTAAATTTCTGTTGTAGAATTTAGAGAATGAAAGTCTGTTGGACAGTTTAATCCCAACAGACAGTAGATTAGGTAGAGAAATATCTGAGCTCAAATGTTTAATCTGAGTTCAGGGAGAAATAAGGAGTAGAATTATATTAGTTTTTATGCTTTCAAAAGAATAAAATGTTGTTAAGAGTTTTCCAATCCAAGTGCACTCTGATGAAGAAAAAATGTTAGATCAGTAGGATTGGGTAGGTAGAAAGTTTGTATTGATGAAAGTCCATTGTTTTCATAGCCGCCAAACATTTTTTCAAAGCTAGATCATCCAGCAAAGGAAGGGCAGCCCAATGGATGAGGCACTTGGTCAGCATCCTAGAGAGAACAATGGATGAGGCAACTAATCAGCCTCCCAGAAATCAAGTCTGAATTCTTGATGCCTTCAAGAAGGCACCATCCCCAAGTGGAGCCACTGTTAGCCACCTATAATATTTTGTTATACCAAAAGGTGGCTAAGATATTTTTTGAGCCTCCAAAGAACAAATTTTATCACTAAAAATTTGTTGGCTCTTGAAGTCTCTTTAAGGCCTCATGCCTCTCTCCCAAATCCTCATTACTGTTCCTATTAATTCTGCTAATTTCCTGTAAGAAACTGCTGAAGAAACCATCATTTTTCCCCTTTCTCCCACTCATAGCTAACCTTCATTTTCTCCCCCTTTTTTCTCCATATTATTCCTCTACTTTTCATAAGTTTCCCCTTCCATTCATGAAAAATCCTCCTGACATGGTTTAAAACTATTTTTAAGCTAAGCCGAAACCCCCAAATCCATTTAAAACCTTGAAAATTCTCATAAAAAACAAGTTTTTGGACCTAAACCCCTTGGGCTAAGTCCTAAACCACTTCCCCCACATGCCTTTCCCCCAGGACCAAGCGCTTAAGTCCCAAGCGCTAATCGCAATCGGAAGTCGGGCGGGTGCACAAATCCTTTGTAATATTGAAAATCCCCGATGCGATTGTCTTATCACGTTAATTCTTGCGATGGGTTCCACACCGTTGATCTTCCGCGGTGATCTAACGGTAGAGCGCCAATCGCAGCACCCTGCCCGATCGCAATCGCAACTTGTTATGTGCACCCTCCGATCAGTCCATCGCAAATGATTGCGATGCGATTGATCGCAAGTCCTTCCCTCCGATCTCCGATTGTGATCCTCCGACCTTATCCTAACCATTGATCTGTCCCGCCGATCCAACGACCCTGCGCTAATCACTCCATCGCAATCGCAAAAACTCAATCGCATGCTCCTACCTTCCACCTCCGATTGCAATCCCTCCGATTCATTCCCCGTCGTTGATATGGTCCTTAGATCAACGACCAGCGCTCAATCGCAAGTTTCTAAATCGCAAGTTTTAAATCGCATCCCCTTTTCAGCGCTCCCTGATTGCAATGGCTCCGATTTAATCCTGTCCGTCCATTTCCCGTCGATCCAATGGTCCTTATTCCCTCCGATCACAAGTCTTACCGCCGTTTCAAAACCTGCCGATTCGTTTCCCACCGTTGATCTGATCCTCAAATCAACGGTCATCGCTTAATCGCACAAATCTCCTCGATCGCGCAATCGCATCGGCATTTTCCAATCGTGCCCTTTGTTTTCCCCCTCCGATTGCGATTCTCTGATTAGATCTGGACCGTCCACGTGTCCAGATCGGACGGTCCAAAACCACCCCGCCTTATTTCTTCTCCCCGCTCTCCTTTGCCTGTTCTGTGCCGATCTCCACCGTTAGATATTTTTATCCGACGGCTACGCTCCTCCCCCGCCATCTGAAGCAGTTTAAAACCTAAAAACGCAGGATTTCTTTATTTATTTTATGTTTTGTGCAGGTTTTAAAGGGTCTCCGTCGTTTATTGAAGAAAAGCCGGGAGTTGGGAATGACGATTCCCATGCCTTCACCTCTATGGAAAGAACCATTTGCGTAGTTCCCTTTTTGGCATTTTATCGACATTTTGGCATTTTATCGATGTTCCATGGGCATCGATACCATGAAAGGCCCTGTGCGGCTCCTCGCTTGCACATTTACAAGACACCTGCGTTTTAACGCGATTTTAAAAAAAATATAAGTTTTAAATAATGAGCGCGGAAGGACAAGATTGAAGATGATTTGTGGGTTATATGAAGAATTTATAAAAACTCTTAATTCCCGAATTAACACACTATTTAAGAAAATCATAAGTGTTTCGCTGACAGAAAGGTTTCCACCACTTCAACTGAGGCGAATTGATTCCTCAGCTACTACAAAGAGCCACCTATCGCCTCAAACCATTCACAACAGAAGCCGAAGTTATTGCTCGAAGAAATATCTGCCTCCAGCATTGCCAAGAAGTTATTTCTGCAAGGAAACCAATGCATAAATATCTGCAGAGTTACTCCAAAACATACACAGAACCTCAAAGTCAAACAAAGCTTCCACCGAGCTTTGATATTTATTGTGAAATAGTTAATGTAGTGATCCACCTATAAATTTCTCCCTCGAGCCTCTCAAAGGGCCGAGAAGTCTTCACTCTGCATTAATTTTCCTTGAGATATTTTGTTAAAATCTCACCTCCTCATCTTCCTATAAGTACTTCTGCATAAGATGAGAAGTTGTTGGTTGTTGTTGATCACAAGCTGTAATACTGAAACTCTTTGAAATAAATACATAGTCTGTTGAAGTTGAAGAACAAATTGAAGTCTTGGATGTCTTGATGATGTTGTTGCATGCCCATTCCTGAGAAGGCTCTATCATTGGATTCATGAGCTTGGTTGTTGGTGAAGTATCCTAACTGTTAAATGTTTTCTCCTATTTTCATTATGTTCCATAATTTCTTACTACAGTAGGCTGAAAGTTTTAGGCTAAGAAATGACTCCTGGAAGCACCTTAGACCTGTTCACCCTTCACCGTTTTATGTTTTCTTCTGCTGAAGTATTTTAGAGGCTTTAAACGTTCTCTTTAGTCTTCATGCTTGTTTATTTCCTTAATAGCTCAAATAGTTGGTTTTAGCATGATTTATGGTTTTCCCTGCTTGTCTACTATCACTTGAAAGCTGTTATTGAAGTCTCCCTTTGAAGTACCATTGTTTTGAGTTAATCAAAGAGGTCGGTTTTGATCTTGCCCTTTGCCATTGCTTGAACAGTTGTTTTGAAGGTCGTTATAGTTGTAAGCATAGATGTTATTTAGGTGGTCCCTCTTCTATGACTGCAATTATCAGTGAATCTTTTATGTTTTCTAAATCCTTTAAAATAAAATCTTTGAGGAAATAGGGAGTTCCCCGAATCTTAGATTTCATTTTAAAAGTTGTCTTGAAGTCATTATTTGCTTAAAGAATGTTTGTATGATTTATGGTTAGCCCTGTCTATCAAATATATCTTTATTGTTGAGTTATGTTCTTCAAGTTCCCTTTGTTGAGAATTAAACTTCTCTTTCCAAATCATTAATGTTCATCTCATTCCAAAAACAAAAGGATCCTGTGGACAAGTTAGATTTGCCCTTTGATATCCCATATCCATTGATGAGTTTTTCATAACCTTATTTTGAATCCATCGCCCAATGAACCAGATATTTCCTCTTTCTGTCTATCTTTCCTAGACCTTCCATGTTCTGCTGTATCAAATCAATCCAACCAAATAAACAAAAACCTGCACTTAATAACTAATCTAAAATCATACTCAAAGCACACAATAAACCTTTGTGATCAAACATTTGAGATATCCCTCTCTGAGAACAGGAGGACTAGATCCTGGAACTCTAAAGATTGGTTCTGATGTTGCCTTGTCTTTTGATTCGTCGAACTTACAAAACACGGGGACCAAATAAGGGAAAAAATTCCTTCGTCACAAAGCACCATGAAAATTTAAGAAGATTGGGATTCGTGTGAAGAATCTCTATAAACTTGATGTAGATGGATGCACAACATTGATGGGTAATGTAGTTAGAGTCGTGAGCTGAGATGAGGGTGAGTTATGGTACAGGAGATTGGTACATCTACACCACGATGCTTTGAAGGTCATGCAACAGATTTCTACGGGGCTTCCAAAGGGTACTCTTGCATAGATAGACACATGCAAGGGATGTACCACAAGGAAGTATGAAAATACCACTTTTCACGAGAAGGAAAACCGAGCAACGAAAATCCTTGAGAGATTTCACTCAGATGTGTGTGGACCATTCTCTACAACTTCTACAAAAAATCACAGGTATTATGTGATTTTTGTTGATGATTTTTCTAGAAAGTGTTGGATCTACTTCATGTAGAAGAAATATCAGACGTTCTCAAAATTTTGTGAGTTCAAAGCACCGGTTGAGAAAGATACATGGAAGCAGAAGGCTCTATGGAGCGACAAGGTGTCCCAAGACCGCCGGTGTCGCCGGTTGGATCTAGATCGATATATAACGTGAAGCAGACAATAGATGGGAGTGTGGAGAAGTACAAGGCTAGATTTGTAGCCCAGGGATTCTCACAGGTTGAGGGGATTGACTATGAGGATAATTTTGCACCAGTTGCACGGTACTCATCGATTAGATCTATCCTTGCACTCTCAACGTAGATGGGTTGGCAGATAGATCAAATGGATGAGAAGACTGCATTTCTCAATGGAGTTATTGAAGAAGAAGTGTACATTGAGAAACCAGAAGGTTTTGAGACCTTTTTCAGGGAGTCGCATGTGTGTAGACTTAAGAGAGCATTGTATGGGTTGAATCAAGCCCCTCGTGCTTGGTACACCAGGATTGACAACTATTTCACTGAGCTGGGCTTCACGAAGAGTGAAGCGGACGCGAACCTATACCAGATTGTGGTTGATGGTAAGCTTCTGATTATTGTACTTTATGTAGATCATATTATTCTAACATGTGATGAGCAACTCATAACTTCTTGCAAAGAAGATCTTGCAAGAGAGTTTGAGATGAAGGACATGGGACTCCTTCACTATTTCCTTGGTTTGGAGATATGGCAGCAGGATGGGGAGATATTTATTTCTCAAGGAAAGTATACCAAAGAGATTCTGAGGAAGTTCCACATGGAGAGTTGTAAACCCATGGAGACTCCTCTTGCAAGAAACTAGAGGAAGGACGGTGCTGCTTCACGTGAGGTAGTGGATGCTACTGTTTACAGGCAGCTTGTGGGTTCACTCATGTACTTGGTGAACACACGACCAGACATATGGTACGCAGTTAACCAGCTTATTCAAGCTATGGTTAAGCCGACCAAGCTCTTTTGGAAGGCACAGAATCATGTCTTGAGATATCTCAAGGGCACTACAAAGTATGGATTATGGTACAGACGAATAGAGGGAGTGAAGCTTCAAGGCTTCACCGATGCAGATTGGGCAAGCAGACCATCAGACAAGAAGAGCACATTAAGAGGGATCTTCAATATAGGATCGACAACCGTTTCTTGGTACAACATGGCGGCAGAGAGAATGGTTTCTTTCAGTTCATTGGCTTGAGGCAACGCCCGGTCGGGGAGAGCGCTGGAAGCAGGCCATCTAGTGAGAAGATGCGTGTTGGTTTGTTTGGTCATCGGATGGATCCGATGGTGATATGTTATTCGGACGAGAGTTGCATAAACTCTCGGTTAATCCCGGTGTTCGATGATAGGTCGAAATATTGACATCTAGTACCACCATCTGGAAGTTGTGTTCGAGAGGCAAATTATGTTACTCGGTACATTCCCGGAGGATCAAGATGTGCATATTTGAGTGAAGTTGCCCTTGAAGAAAATTCGAATACCAGTAGGGATCGGGGTAGCTAATAATCCCTTTCTTGAGGGGAAGTGTTGACAATTAAAAGAATTGTGTCTAATTTAATTTTCCCTTAATTAAATTGGACAATAAGTGTAATCTTATCTCATAATCACTTGTAATAGTTAATTGGTGTGATAGACTCTTGACATTCTCTAAAAAATTCTCAAAACATCATTGTGTCAACTCTGCTTTTGGTCATGATTTCAAGCAGGTCTAAAAGTCATTTTAAGTTTGGGTAAAGGGTAGGTTATATTTCCAGTTCAAATAAAGTCTTCTAGGTCCACTCCATGATCAATAAACTCTGAAAGTTTACCTTTTTTTATTCATGGTCTTAGATAGGTGATTAGGTTATTTCATGCTTTAAAGGGTAGCTGATAGGGTTGGAGTCTCAAAAGTCTCATTTTCATTTCCAAACAAAGTTTAACAACCTTATTCCATGCTTTAAAGGTCCCATCATCCATTAAGAAGTCATTCCATTAGGTTTAGGGTCAATTTTTTGCATTCATATAGGAATCCACGTTTTTGTAGCGCAACTAGTTCAAAAAAGGTAATTTGCGCTATGAAACTGCTGAAACAGCCTTTTTAATTAAAAAACTTTGTTTTCTGGTTTTAGTAGTCAACTTCCAAAGGGGTTCCTGAGCAACTGAAAAATCATTTTTTAAAACTGAAAGATCGTTTTCTTCCTAACATACTTAAAAACATAAACCTCTCTCATTTTCTTCAAATTTATTATGAGGTGGGAGAAATTGATCACTCAACTTGTGCTACGAAATTGCTAAAAGTCATTGAGAGAAACACTCTGTTTTCGGGTTTTAGTAGTCAACTTCATGATCAGTTGCTGGCTACAAAAAAAAAAAAAAAAAAATGGAATTCTAAAAGATTTTTCTCTTCTTAAAATCTCCAGCTACAATAACCTATCTCACTTTTCTCACAAGTGTTACCAGTTGGGAGATACAAGGCTTTCTTTGAAGCCAAATTTTCAGAAATCGGAATTTTCCATTTTTACACATGTTGTTCAAAGACAGTTTCTGGGCAGTAGGAGAGGTATTGTAAAAAAAAAAAGAGGTTTTTGTTCAAGACATCATGGTCTCCAAAATCCTCCTTAATTTTCTCAAAATACATCATCGATGAGAAGATAAAGGCTCTGTCCCAAGACCTAATTTTCAGGGAAAAAACAGGAAATCCGTCTCCTGATTTTTAGGGCATTTTTTGTCATGATCAGCATGAATACATCAAAGGTGGAGGCATCATCCAAATTAGACCTCATTGGATTGTAGCTAGAAAAGGAAGCATTAAATTTTAGATAAAGTTGTTTCAAGCATATTTAGGAGTTTCACTCCTATTTGGATTAGGACACTTCAAAGACTATTTACTTGTCATTTTGTAATTAAAAGTCTGTTTGGTTAGATTAGGTGTCATGTATGGGAATTAGAATTCTCCTAGTGGTGGATCATGGAATCCAAGATTTTAAAGGCTCTATATGAAGCATTAGGTCGAATTAGCAAAGGGTGGAATACTTTTTGGCAAAATTGCTGCTTTATGTAATAGACTATAATCAGTAATACAGGGAGGTTTTTTTTCTTCTTGATAGATCTGAGTTTCTCATGGGGTTTAATGTTTTCTTGATCTATATGTTACTTTAAATTACTTGCAGTAGATCTTATTTCTATTACTCAAAATTCACAACCATGTGCTCTGACTTCCTTTAGTAATGGGATGACTGTGTTTTTCCTGTATCTTGTGAGTAAACTACCTTTGAACCACTAGCACTAGATTTCATTGCTATTACTCAGAATTCATAATCATATGCTTTGACTTCCTTTAGTAATGTAATTATTGTTTTTAGCAATAGATCTCATTGTTATTACTCAGAATTCATAACCCTATGCTCTGACTTCCTTTAGTAATGGAATGACTGTTTTGACCTATGTTATTGAGTGAATTATCTTTGTTAAAAACCCTATTTGTCTCAGCTTCCATGTCAAGAGATCTTGCCACTGAATCTACTAACTTGTTGACTCCATAGCCCAATGGTAGTAAGCCTTCATCTTTCAACCTATAAACATACAAAATCACAAACCACAGAGTTAGCCATCTATATATATCTTATGTCATTAACCCAACGCCAGGCTTCCTCTCGATGCGGGAAACTAAGCCTCGGCTAAAATAATGATTTAAGAGAGTTACTTAGAGTCTCGCAGTGAGCGACCTATTGGTCGGTTTTGTGATAACGGTCGATTCAGCTCCTTGAAATTCGAGTTGAGGGTGGTGCGGGGCATGTGAAGTGATTCTGTTATTTTTCGAAGTCCAATTGTAGTTAGTGTATTAGTTTAATGCATGATAAATCGATTAACTCAATTAAGTGAGTTAAAGTCGGTCTAACTAGTTGTAATTGATTATTGCACTAGTAAGAGGTCGAGTAATTTAATCGATTTAATTTACGTACGATCGTCTGTCAAGTGACTTATAATCTGCAACAATAGCCGCATGTTGAGCGATATGATGAAGACCCGGTTGGAGACAAAAATTAAGGGATATTTTTCTATCGGTTTATTGTTATTTGTAAATTGTCGAGCGCGCAATTAGACAACCATATGATTGCCCATGATGTATTTACGCGAGTTTTGAAAGATTTGATTTCCTAATTAATAAGATCAGGTGTTCAGCAAATTATTGCAATCAAGCAGAAACAGGCAGGAAGCCTTAAAATGGCAAAAATGTTGGTGGTTTGTATTATTAGTGTAGACAGGTTAGTAAATTCAACAATGTGAAGAATGCATTGCCTCTTTCATTCCTTGGTTAATATAATAAATAGAAAGGGAACACGACGACAATATTTACAGGCGTCTGTCTGTATTGTCAGTAAAAGAGCCTTTCTACTTGGTAGCGTAGAAGCATATTGTGCTACATAAATAATACATGAAAATTCATATCCATTTTTAGTATATTACATGATCGGATTGAATCCATTGGTGTAATTTTTACAATATATATTGGTGAATTAGACAGGCTATAAACCTATTGTTTATATATCACTAATTCATATATGTGTTGTTGAGTTATGACTTCTATGATGAATATGTGAAATTTGGTTTTGTCATTTTATCGAATTCTCTGTAAAATAATGGTTGTCTCAAAACAAACAACAAACATTGACATAAAAACAAATTGGTTATAGATGAAAACAAAACATGGACCCCAAAGTAAATTTGGGAATGTCTTAGCCACAAGAAGCCTTGGAATGCAATGTAATCTCTCAAATGTAACGCCATACCTTAAATTCACACACTCCTTTAAATAATCATATTCCCCTTGTACAAGTTGAAATCTTTGTTACCAATTCACTTCGAACATTAAAGCATACTTAGACTAGCATCAATGTGTGTACCTTAAATGTGCCTTATCAAATAAGAAATATTGAAAGGAAAGACATCACTAGGAGAGGTACAATGTTGAATTTCCATGACCTTGGGTCTAGGATAGAGTCTTAAAATCACTGACGCTACCAAACCAAGAATCTCAACCATGAACTACTTTGTACAACATAAATATAAAGCAATAAATCACACATGCACAAAATATAGACAAATTTTTAAATTTTCAACAAAACTTCGTTATATTAACAACATATAATACAACAGTTTAGGGCTCTCGTACTAGGGATAATGACCCTCATACATCCACTAGTACAAGATACAAACAGGATACTCTGACCATCTAGTTGTAGTGCAATCGCTCAACCCTCTCGGTTGTACCCTATACTTGCCCAGTCCTTCGGCTCCCGATCTACAGCCCCTGCCTCTATCAATGCTCCAAGTCCATCTGGCCACTGAATCTCGGTTGTCTACCTGCTCTCTAGTTGTGCCTCAGTCCATCAAGGCCACAACACATCGAGACTCCTGTCAAGTTGTTCATAGCTCCACTTGTGAACAACTCTCAATTTGCCCACTGCTGCTCCTCAACTACTCAGGGACTTCAACCCACTATGGTCTTCCTGCACTACAACGATGAAGACCAACATAGGGCACGAAGGGCTGCCACCTATCACTGCAAGATGTCCATCTCCCACAATGAACACGGGCTAGAAGGACTGCCCATCATCTATTGTAGAAGTCCTTCTCCACACACAAGTCTCGGGCTTCACAATCCTGCTCTCGATTGATCAAACCCTTGAGCTCATCGAGCGTCAAGCCTGGCAGGACACCTTGAACACTATCACGATGTCTCGCACCCGGACCATAAGTGGCAATCCACGTTCACACTTGGTCCTCTCCGCTACCCTCAACGGTCCATGAGTGAGACCAAGTCCACGATGTAACATCTGCCTGCTGCAGGCATCCCCACACCTAGGAACACTCAGGAGATGGTTGCCCACGGACTCCACTAATACGCACAGCACAGCACGTGGGAGCTATTGCAAAAATTTGGGCACATCAAAATGTCCTTACCTAGGACACCATTAACTCATCAACCAAGGGAACATCTGCAACTCTCCTTGCTGCTGTCCTTTTGTCTCTCATCTGATGTGCCTGTTGTCACCTTGGCTGCTTGGTAAGCTTCCCAACAGTCCACGTGGGCTCCTCCAAACAGCTCCTAAGGTCTCCTCAAGCTGCCCATCAACCGATACATCCTCTGGTCAAAATATTTGACCCAACATCCCTCCAAAACACTACTATGCATGTGTTTGTACCTTGTTGTTTGTGACACCTGGTTAGGGCACTTGCTGCAGCCCCAAATCCTCCCAAAAGTTACCAAATAGGCCCTCAAAGGGCTGCGACACACCTCAAGAGGCATCCACCTCACCCACGCTGCCACTGAGGATAGGTGTCAAGCCTTGAAGCACCTCCTACACAAATGAATTGTGTGCTATGGCCTGCGGCCTTGCACAACAACCCTAAAACCATGAAACAATCCTCTAACGTCGCCCCAAAATGTTTGCCTTCTTAGGAACTCGGCCTAACAACCAGCCTCCTCGGCCTCCATGAAAACAATCTCGAACCTTCTTTTTACCATTGTTCCAACCCAAAGACAATCTGCTGCCACCTCATCTCACTCAGCCTCCATAACAAATTTCAGACCCTCTCCTCCACGTTGTCTAGGCCTCTCTAGCTGCATCCCAATTTCAGAGCTCCTTTTCCTAGAGAGGACGTTGCACAAATGGATGCTAAAACAACTACAAATCACCCTCTATTTATATCCAATAAAGGGGCTTCCATGAATTAATGATGAGGCACATCTACTGGCTAACTTTTACATCAAACCTAAATGACTTGAAAACCAATAATTACTTGCCAACTTCAAAAATTCATTTCTCCTTAACGACAACTCAGAATCAGATAATTCTCATTGCGTTAGAATCGTCTCGATGTGTACTATCATCCTCATCCATCACATGTCGAAAAATCATCATCGTTTTGGTCTAAACATCAATGGGTGAAAAACCCCCAAGCTTGGGTTTCAAGCCCCAAACCTAGTTGTGGCGCTTTGACCTCCAACCCTCGAACACTAGGGCTTGGAGTACCTCCCAAGCTACACAAAAATCAACATACAAACGATCTAAAATCCATCAATCAAGAAAGTAGAGGTAGTTTGTGATTGTATATCACATCTAAGTGTTGAAGAACTATCACAAATAATAAATTGTCCTTGGAATCTGAGTTAGTGAAATGGATAGGATATAATCCTATTGTTTACAAATCACTAGTACATATATGCGTTGTCATGTTGTGACTTTTATAATGAATATGTGAAATTTGGTTTTATCAATCTTATCAAATTATCTTTAAAATATTGGTTGTGCTCAAAACATAAAAACAAGTTAATTGTAAATAAAAACATAACATACATCCAATGTAAAGTTGGGAATCTCTAAGCCACAACAAATCCTAATATGTGATGGCATACCTTAAATCTATTAGCATATATTCATGAAGTCCTACATCACTCTTGTGATATTTCAAAGATATAGTTTTTATCCTAACTCCTTATTAGATCTACTTGACTTCTTCTAGTGTTCTTTCTTGATGTAAATATAAAAATAATACTAATCCATATACTATAAATTGTATCATTGAAATAAATAATGAAAAAAATATGACTTAAAGCCCCTGTTATTTTATGTTTTATTTTTGAATTAGATCCACACTTGTAGATGATGAAGTATTGTATAACAAATCACTCTCAAATATAAAAACATATTTATTGTTTCTCTTTATAATTTCAAAAAAAAAATTATTAGAATTTTGAATTCCAAATTTACCCCACTGAAACCGTATACATTCCCTACAGCTAGAGATTTTACAAATTGCATTGCAATGTAACTTATGAAGTGGGAATAAAATTACTGTATATGAAACAAAGGAAAAATACGAGCTAAAGGATAATCTAAGACAAATTTAGGGTTCACAATGCCAGAAATGAGCTGCAAAACATGATGAAATAAATGTAGACAAATAATCATTTATTTAGGGAATAAATGTTGACAGATAATCATTTATTTAGGGATCACTATGGCCGCAGCTGGAGTCGTTAAAACCATAATTGCCACCGGCATTTTATTTTATTTTGCCACAAGAATATTGCCATGAAGCCAACCATCCCTAGAGGTAGCACTAGTAGTAGTGTCCAGTGACAAGTGAAACTGGATATTGAGTATCACCAACAATTAGGGAATGGGAACCAATGGTCAAAACTCTTACCCCATTCTCCTTTACAGTGCTGAGGTGATCACAAGGCTTTACCTCGAACGTGACTTTGGCTGTCTGTTTACCCTGGACATGAACACTGCGAAATCCAATTAGCTGCTTTTGCGGGGCTCCTTTGTGGGTTGCAGGGGACCTGGAATACAGCAGCACTGAATGGCTGCCATCCATGTTATCATGGTTCCGGACAAATATGGAGGATGTGAATGTTAACTTACTGCAAGGGATGTTCTCCACTCTGACATGAGCTTTTCCTGTGTTATCAAGAGCTTCAACATGCTCCATTCTCACGTTCAGATCAATTTTATTTATAGTTGTGGAAGAGAACTTGTAGGAGTAAGTTGAGTAACTGAGTCCCTGACCAAAGTCAAACACTTTCTTCCCTGTGTAAAATCTGTATGTACGGCCCGGATAGCCTGTATCATGATTTGGACGCATGTTCATGTCTGTCATTGGTATCTTCACGAAGTCTTGAGGGTACCATGTCATAGGCAATCTCCCACCTGAACAATAGCATAGATAAATTTATGTCAGTTGGGTTATCTAGGTTATCTAGGGTGCTTAGACAAAATGATTGGTATCTTCTCTACCCACTTTTAATTTTCTGCGAGTGACATGATGATAGAACGGGAAATATTGTTGTATTAACCCTCATTCTCACTCTGGTGAGAGAAGATGATTTCCCTTAAAAAATACATACATATATCTATCCTAGTAGACATACATATATCTATCCTAGTAGATGATAGGACGGGAAATATTGTTATATTAATACTCACTCTCTATCCAAGTGTTTCCCTCAGGCTGAGAAAGAGGATGATTTCCTTTGGAAAAAATACATACATACATCTATCCAATTAATTAAATTCTTCTGCCGTATGGTTTGCCCTTCATCCTTCAATGGAAGAAACTGACAATCTAATTTTAAAACAACATTGGATAAGCACTACTTAGTAGTAGAAAACAGCATATCAAGAAAGAAAATCCTACTTGAAACAGCCTACCTTAGAGAACTTCCAAGCCGGGGTATAACTGGAGAATGTCAGAGGAACAACTTAACAAGGAGAAAAGTGGTATAGTAAAGTTTAAACTGGTCAAGGTCAAGGAGAGAAGGGATGAAATTCTAGCCTTTAAGAGCCTTCAAATTCTAGCATTAATCTCTGGCTGGCCTAGGGGAGCAGTTGTTGCAGTAGAGAAGACCAAGACAGAATCCTTTGATAACTCAAAGAAGATCTAATGGATTCTGTAAAGAGGTTGGCCAAAATTAAAGATCAGTTCATCATCGCTCAGAATGGCATCTTCAGAAACACTGCAGCCATCGCAAATGTAGAGGGAAAATGGAACCGAGAGCTCAGTCTTTTCTTGGATGATCCAGTGAGGCCTTGTTCCTGTTGAAGAAGAGTGCCAACAGGAAGAAGAAGCAGTCAATGATCAAGCAAATCGAGATAATTGTAGGATGTTGGGTTAGGATATTTTGTTGCTCTAGTCTTCTCTATTGCAATTGTTAATCATGGTGTAGATGTCACTGGCATTTTGGCTATGTTTTTGTTAAATTTCAGGAAAAGAATAAGGTTTGGTCAATAAGGCCATAGGAAATAATAGTATAATGGCTACTGCGATAGATCCCCCGAGCCAGAGAAAACCAGGGCGACCATCGGGAAACCCTGGTTGGTAATAGGGCCGAATGTTGCTCGGTGAATGGTGGGCACACGTGACACGACGGACTGAAGGAGGGAGAGGCGGGCTCACATGACGGTGGTCTTTTCTGCCATTTGGCACTTCCAAGGTCTCCACTTGGGAACCAACGAAGAGGCCCCGGGAATTGTTTGTTCTTGTCAGTGTTTCACCTCCGCGGTTACGGGTTTGGCACTTCTGTTTATCGGTTTAGTTCTCTCGCTGTCTCAGTCAGGTCTCTTTGTCAAGTGAAGGAGGATACACGAAGTTTATGCTCTGGAGGCTTTTATCGTGCAGGAGGTGCACAACAATACGTTTACTTTTGGCGGGTGTGCTTAGTTTCTATCATCCCGAGTTGTTTGTGGTTACTGTGTAAACGGGATTACGGGCTTTGGGGTTTACTGGTGGTAACGGTCACGAGTTTTTCTGTTTGGAACGAAGTTACTGTGTATTAGCATTTTTCGGGTCAACCTGGAACCGGTTGCGAAGGATATTCTGTCAGTCTGGGGGATGGAGCCAACATAACAGAATCTGGCAAGGTTACTCTTCCACCAAGGTCTCTTGCTGGTAGGGATGGTGTTGATACGCTGAGGTAGAGTCCGGTGGAGGGTTTTTGTCCGTCGGATGATCATGACTCGAGGGTGCTCAGAAAAGAACAGGGTCGTGACAAAAACTTGCTGGAAGGTCAACTTGAAGCACATTTGTCGAAGGCTGGAACCGTCGGTTTCTCTGCAATTCCACATGTAAGTTCTTCCTTAACGTCAAACTCGGTTATCCCTGTAAGTCTGGGGGATGGAGCCAACAAAACAAAATCTGGCAAGGTTGCTCTTCCACCTAGGTCTCTTGCTGGTAGGGACGGTGTTGATAAGCTGAGGTGGAGTCCGGTGGAGGGTTTTTGTTTGTCGGATGATCCTGACTCGACGATGCTCAGAAAAGAACAGGGTCCTGACAAAAACTTGCTGGAAGGTCAACTTGAAGCGCCTTTGTCGGAAGCTGGAACCGTCGGTTTCTCTGCAATTCCACATGTAAGTTCTTCCTTAACGTCAAACTTGGTTATCCCTGTTTTTCCTTCTGGGGGTTTGGAGGATATTGTTTATGGCGTTGGTACTGGTTCGAATGAGGGTCTGAAATCATGTTTTACTTCTTGGGTGAATTCTGAGGTCCCGGGGAAGTTTGGGTTGGGGTCTTGGTTGGAGGGTTTTGAAAAATCGATTCAGAGTTCTAGGTGTGGGTCGTTTCTTTCCCCGGGGGTCTTAGAGTGGGAGGGTGTTGGTTTAAAGGGGGTTGGCTGGGGGACACAAGAGGGTTTTGGTAGCATTGTATATGGTGAGTCGACAGGGGTGCCTATTGGTCCACTGGAAGTTTCTAGGGGACTCTCGAGGTAAAATTTTGTTGAGAAAGTGTCTGAGAAGAGGGGAAATATCTCGACAGAATTTGAAGGGGCTCAGCTGGGTACACAACCACTTGGAGGTGGGATTTTAGCTAGCTTGGAGTTGGGGAGAAGGGTTCCAGGCACAAATGTAACAAAGGAAGCATTGAATGAAGGGGTAAATACCACAAATTTATCGGTGCAGTCAGGGCGTCATGTAGGGTCGAAATGCAAGAAAGGGAAAGTGATAAAGGAAAGCTCTGAGTGCCCAAATTTGGTATTCGGGGTCGATTTACATTTTGACAGTGTGATGGCGGCGTCAGAATCCATCCTTATGGGTAGGGATCGAGGGAAATTTTACTCGGTTGAGTACATTTCTGATTGGATTGGAAAAAACTGGGGGTCGGCTGTGGGCAGGGAAGTGGAAGTCATTACGTTATCGAAGGGCTGGTTTACGCTCAGGTTTCAGAATGTTAAAACCCTGGAATGGGTCATGGAGAGGAACTAAGGTTTTGGCATAACACTAATACTCTTCAAATGGTGGACACCATTGTTTGAATCTAATCAGGAAAGACTAGATGAAATACCAGTGTGGTTTCGTCTTCCCGCGCTGTCTCCGCACTTCTGGACTATGGATGTCTTTCGGGCTATTGGGAATAATCTTGGCACTTTTTTGGATGTGGACATGTCGTTTCCGGAGACAAGGGCAAGGAATATCACTCGTATTCTGGTTCGCCTTGCTCCACGAGAGGGTTTGATTGCTAAAATACTTCTTCATATGGATGGACACTCATACTTACAGTTGATCGATTATGAACACCTACCATTTAGGTGTCATAAACATGGGCACTTGGCTAGGGATTGTCCTCTTGGTTTCAGTAGAAGGCGGAGACAAAAGGGTGGGAACAATCAGGGTTCCTAGAATCGGATGGATCAGGGGACACAGGAGGTGGTTGTTGGTAATCAAGAAGTGGAGGGGAATGTGATTATCCAACAGGAGGAGGGGCCTGTGCCAATGGTCGACACAGAGGCTCCTATCATTCAGCAGGAGTTGAACAATGGGGAAGACATAAACCAGGTGCAAACTAAACCAGGCCCTGCTGATCCTGCATCAGATTTGGCGGGTATTGCTCCTTATCCTTCATCTTCTATTATAAATTCATTTGATCATTTGTTAATTGCTATGAAGACGCTTGGTCCTTCCAGGCAGAATGAAAATGAGTCTTTGTGCATTAGTAATCTATCACTGGCTATGGATAACATCATCACAACTATCTCGAAACTCTCTATTGATATTATTCCACACAATCTGAGATCCAGAGAAAAAAAACTGATGGAGCTTGAGTCTTTTGGAGGGTTGGGGAAAAATCATATCCTGGATAAATTGAAGAGGATTAGGGGTCGCAAAATTGATATATCCAAAACCCAACTGAGGGCTATGTTTGACACAGCAGACGGAAAACAACTCTCTCTAAAAGGGGCACTTATGAGCAGCGCAGTCCCCTGACATTGTGACTAAATGATTGTGTTGTCTGTTAATTGTAGAGGTCTTGCTAGTGTACCTAAAAAACTAGCAATAAAAGCTCTTATTACCAATCATAGACCTGATGTGTTATTGCTTCAAGAGACTTTAGGCCAGAGTGCCCAAGTTTCTGATACTCTTATGAGCTTCCTCTCGGGCTAGACATTTATGACTTCAGAGGTCAAAGGGAGATCTGGTGGCCTGGAGACTAGTATAAAAACAATGCTATAAAACTTAATAGCTCCTGGACCTCTGAGTTGCTGATTGGAGTGGAAGTGTTCTCCATGGAATTAGGAACTGAAATCACCATTGTAAACATTTACGAACCTTGTTTGGATCGGGTGCCCTACTGGAATAAACTTTTATCAAAATCATTTATGCAAGATCTGAATTTGGTGGTTGGGGGAGACTTAAACTTCTCTCTGGGATGTCGGAAAACCTGGGGCCCTCAGGCTCATGCTGATCCTTTAGCTAATCTCTTCTTAAACAAGTTAACGAAGGGAAACCTTATTGACTCTAACCTTATAAAAATTTCTCCTACTTGGAGGAATAAATGGGTGGGGGAGGCCCGGGTTGCAAAAACACTGGATCGTTTTCTCCTAAATGAAGGTTTGGCTAGTTGGATTCTGGGCTTCAGAAAATGGGTGGGCTCCGAAGGGGAATCAGACCACTCTCCTATTTTGTTGGAGCTTGCTGGACCCAACAAGAAACCGGGATCCCCTTTCAAATTTAATGCAGGATGGTAAGAAGAGGACTATAATAAGTTGGTGTTTGATACGTGGAGACCGATGGATTGGGTTGAAAACTCCTCATTTGCTCATTCATTTATAGAAAATTTGAAAAAATATAAAAAATGCTACCATTCATTGGGCAAAAGAGAAGTCTAACAAGGAAACAAGGGAACTTTGGTCCATTGGGGAGGAATTAGAACAAATGGAAAGCCAGGGTTTGAAGGCTATGTGGATGATGTAATGAAGGATCGGATCAAGACTCTGGAGATGAGGAGAAGGAAGATATTATTAGACAAGGAAGAGCAATAGCTTTCGAAGAGCCGAGCTATTTGGCTCTCAGCAGGGGATGAAAACACTAAATTCTTTCAAAATTATGCTAAGGGGAGAAAAAACTCAAATACTATTTGGGAATTAGATAAGCCAGATGGTGGCGCTGCCAAGTCTTTCAATGAACTTGCCTCTATGGGTAAAAATTACTTCAAATCTCTTTTTGGTACTCAGGAGGGAACCTCGATTGGGGAAGTGATCAGAGTGGCTCAACTTTTCCCTAGGTATGTTGATGAGGTGGACAATGATCATCTCATGGCTCTGGTTTCGAGAAAATAAGTTGAACTAGTCCTGAAAGCAACGCAGAAAGAGAAAAGTCCAGGGCCGGATGACTGGACTATGGAAATTTTTCAACATTTTTTCAAGCTGTTGGGGGAGGCCATTACTGATGTGGTGGAAGAATCCAGAGAGAAAGAAAAAAAAAAAGGAACTATTCGTGATCCTTTCAACTTGACTTTCCTGGCCCTCATTCCCAAAGCAGACGCTCCTTCATCATTTGATGATTTCAGGCCTATTTCATTCTGCAATTGTATTTATAAAATCATTGCAAACAGATTAAAACCTTTATCGTCTTGTAATATTTCTAAAGAACAATTTGGTTTTCTGGATGGCAGTAGATTCATGAGGCCATTGGGGTGGCACAAGAAACTATACATAGCATTAAGTTGTCAAGAAAGAAATGTATGATAGTTAAGATTGATTTTTCCAAAGTTTATGACCGTATCAATTGGTTATACCTAAGACTACTGCTGACTCACGTGGGATTCAAAATTGATTTTGTAAACCGGATCATGGGATGCATATCTAATGTGTCCTTTGCAGTACTTATTAATGGTGCAACGTCCCCGTTCTTCCATAACCAGAGGGGACTCAGGCAAGGGTGTCCTCTTTCACCGTTTTTGTTCCTGCTTGTTGCTGAAGGTCTAAGCCAGTTGATTCACTTAGCAAAGAGAAAAGGAGAACTAAAGGGTATTAAAGTAGCAACAAATTTGTTCATTTCACATTTGTTATTTGTGGACGATATATCACTGTTTAGTAATGGGAGCAGGGAGGAATTTCTTTAGATGAAAATTACCCTGGACTTGTTCATGAAGGCTACTGGTATGGTAATAAATATTCAGAAATCATCTACGACACATGAAGGAATATCGGGTCCAAATCTTGCTTGGGCTTCAAATGTCCTCCCTTATGCCCAACTCAGGATGGGGGAAAGCCTTAAATACTTGGGCTTTCATTTAAAACCTGACTCCTATAGAAAACAAGATTGGTCGTGGTTATTAGCAAAAATTGAGAAGCGCATAAATCTTTGGAGCTACAAATGGTTGTCCAGGGCTGGGAGACTGGTGCTAATAAAATCGGTGTTGATGGTAATTCCGGTGTACTGGATTGCCCTGTCGTGGGTCCCTAAGGGCATACTAAACAAATTAGGAGCATATGTAGTTGGTTCTTATGGGCTGATAAGAAGGAAACGTCGGTTCTCCCTTGGGTGGCTTGGGAGAAAATTGCAAGACCGAAGGAATGGGGTGGTTGGGGCATAAAGAACTTGGGTTCTTTTGCCATGCCCCTTGCTGCAAAATTAGGTTGGAGGTTGTTGACTGAGGACAACCTTTGGACGACGGTGGTTAAGAGGAAATACATTGATCCGACCCCTATGGTCAAATGGATTAGACAGCCTGAAAAAGGATTCACAAAATCCTCAGTGATTTGCAAGGCAACAATGTTGTCACTTGGGCTTGCAGAAGAAGGGATGGCATGGCGGGTAGGAAATGGTGAAAAGCACAGGGTTGAGATGGACCCATGGGTTGAATGCAATGAATTATTTACACTCTCTAGAGGTCTTGTTGAGACATTAAATCAAAAAGGGGTCCATTACTTGCATCAAATGGCAAAACCCGATGAAACCACCATTTGGGAACAAGCCTGGAAATCGGTGGACGATCTCCAAATTGATCAACAGTGGAGGCGGGAGTTCAGGAATTATCTCGTACCAGAGTCTAGTTAAAAGACTTCCCAGACACCATCTGCTGGGTTCATTCAAAATCACGTGTTTATTCTCCAAAAAAAGGCTATAATTTCTTAATAAAGAGAAGGGGTGTACGAATGGTGGT
The DNA here is from genome assembly GCA_034641835.2 of Pinus albicaulis. Lineage (NCBI taxonomy): Eukaryota > Viridiplantae > Streptophyta > Pinopsida > Pinales > Pinaceae > Pinus > Pinus albicaulis. The sequence goes on along the minus strand of JAXQQM020060720.1, from coordinate 6,819 downwards.
GCAAGTCATTATGGAAACTGGATGGTCCCGCTAAAGCTAAACCATCCTTTTGGTGTATCCTAAAGAAAAAGGTGCCTACCTGGGACTTACTCCAAAAAAGATTCTTAGCTAGGCCTGGTTGGTGTGTTCTTTGCAAGGATGCAGATGAATCATCGAATCATCCTTTCCTTTCCTGCCATTTCACAAAAAAGTTTGGGATTACACTTTGTCCCTTGGCAATGTTAGAGCGGTTTGGAATGGTGACAACTGTGGGGAGGCATGGCAGAGCTGGTGGGAGGCAAACAAAGAGACTATCCACAGAAGCATCCCATTAATCATCTCGTGGGGCATTTGGCTGGCCAGGAATAAAGGGATTTTCCAGGACATCACTACATCCCCATCAATTGTGGCTGCTGAATGTGCTGCGATTTTGACTTTTCTCCCATCTTCTGTTTCCAACATACTGCCTAGACATATATGTATTGAACAAATAAACTATGATATCCCGTGGGCATATTTTGATGGGGCTTCTGATAATCAAAGGAGATGTGGTGCGGGTATGATCATTCACAAAAACCACAATGTTTCCCTGGCTGCATCAGTGGGTATTGGTGGAGGCACAAACAATTTTGTTGAACTCCAAACTCTTAAAACTTCTTTTATGCTGGCTCATCCATCTAGGAATTGATTCGGTTCAAATCTTTGGGGATTCTATGAATGTCATAAACTGGGTCAACAATGCACAGAGATGTCAAAATATTGTGTTACTTCCTATACTTGAAGAGATACATGATTTAAAAATGTCTTTTGTAATTATTTCTGTATGCCATATTTACAGGGAACAAAGCAGGACAGGTGACAGTCTTTCTAAAGACGGCATACAACAGGATTTGGAGGCATGGCACATAATGGAGAAAGATGAAAATGGGTCCGTGTGTCGGACATTCGGCCGTATTAACAGGGTCTTTCATGTTTATCTATATTTTTATTTTACTCCAGTACACGATGTATTTTTCTGGAGTTACTGTGTACATATTCTCTTTGGACATCTACTATGTATATTTTTTTTGTATATGATGAGACAGGTTCAAAAAAGACTTAACTGCTTTGTTTCTGGGCTGTTTTCCCCTAAGGGAGGCCCTGATGCACATGTTCTATTTTGCTTTTTTGATTGGCTGGATCCTTTTAGATAGCGGTGACACTTTTTGAGTGTTGGGATTACTGATTTCTGTTTTATCAGTTTTGTCTATGCTGGACAGGTAGTTCTGCTGCCCTCAAGGGCGGTGCAAAACATATGGAATGCTGAGGCATTTATGATTTAACTTTTTACCAAATTATAAAAAGTTTGATTTTTTCCTTGGAAAAAAATAGATCCCCCGAGCCTAAATCTATGTTGTTAAATTTTATGGACTTTTGATGCCAAGAAATTTAGAGAATTTAACAGAAGGTTAGAGTCTCGTCGAATTTCAGCAAAAACCTGGACTTCTCCCAGTAACGGAGATGGCTAAAATTTGGGAAATTGGAATACTGCGTGAAAATAAAAGAGCTTACAGCGATAATTTCTTGGCCCTATTTTTGATAATACCCTAATTTTTACTGACTCCTATCCGTCCCTGTTGCATTATTTTGAAAGAATAGGATCCCTTGGAACACAGATCAGCAAACCACTCTAATTAAAACTGCAACAAATAGGGAGGACGACATTTAAGGACTTCAAGACCCTCCCAGAGCTGTCATGCTTATAGAAATGGAAACCAAACGTTTTCATTGTTGTCATGGCCTTTTATGTATGATAATATTTCTCAAGTTTCACTTGTCAAACTGACAATATAGTGGAGAATAATGGCTTAACCATGCGAATGAAGGGGAAAGGAATAGTGTATAAGTATAAAATCCCAATATTATGCTTTGAAACAACAAACGGATGGGATCATAAGATACCTGGATTGTAGTCACCAAAAATAATCTCTGCAAGTGCCTGACCACCAGCCTGACCAGGGTAGCCCGCCCAAATAATGCTAGAGATTTGAGGATTATCTACTGCAAACGACACATCCACTGGACCGCCAGAGATGATGACAAGCACCACAGGGCTTTTGGCAGCACGGGTAACTTGATCCACTAAAATCTCTTGTTGGCCTGGCAGAGTCAAATCTATTCGGTCTAGTTCTTCCTTTTCTTGGGTTTGGTCTAAGCCAACAACTACAACCACTGCATCCACTTTATTTGCATTCTCTAGAGCTTCTCCGAACAAATTGTCAGAAATGCATGCCAGGTCCTCACACCCAGGGTAATACAGAGTGTTCGCAACATATTTCTGCAGGCCTTGAAGCGGTGTTATGATGTTACATGGGGGACCTCGACATTCACAAGCAGCAGCAGAAAGGATTAGTACTTCTAACTACCTGCACATACAGTCACACGTGTGTAGATTGCAGAATGAAACAGCTATTTATGACTGATTATTCTTCTAACCAGACTGACCATAATAGTTTCCGAGGAGAGTAAGTCCATTGTTGGCATTAGGCCCAATGACAGCCAGTGACTTGGTCTGTGTTTTTGACAGAGGCAGATATCCTCTGCTGTTCTTGAGAAGCACAATGCCCTGCCTTGCAGCTTCCAATGCCAATCTTTGATGTTCCTCCGAGCAAACATCCTGCGTTGTAAGTTTTCCATCCAGTTGGTGGCTGAGATCACCATCAAAAAGCCCAAGACGCATGCGCACAGAGAACAAATTGCGAAGGGCTCTGTTAATATCTGATTCAATCACCTTTCCTTGCTCTATTGCTGATAATGTGTAATTTTGTAAAACATTTCCGCATTCTACATCCATCCCTGACAAAAAAAAAACATGTGGGAGTACAACTATGAGAAGCAGAAGCAGTCGCTGGTACTCCTATTATAGAGAAAACGTATGTACTGAAACAAGGATTTCTAAAATAAAACTGATAGATGATTGCGAACTAGCGAATAAAGGTTTTTTACAGTCCAAATGGAAGAGGGATGCATTAACATTTGTTTTTGGGGTTTGTAAAGGTGCACATCTTGAGTTACACAAACAACCCATTAAATCATTTTGGCTGTAGATTGGGATTGATGATATGCAACCTCTAACTTCAGAATATCCAAATGTATATCAAGCCCGAGTTAGGATGGATATGTCGTGATGTTTCAGAATTTAAGAAGGGTGTGTACTTCTATATATTTGCCTGCTTTCATACTATAGATGGGTTTGCTAGGTTATATGCATTTGTACGCTTCCTAGGTTTAGATGGGTTTTGCTACTTTATATGCATTTACCTGCTTTCAGAACGGCTGCTACAGCATCTTCTGCAGTCCGAGCATACTGATGAGCAGTGTAAACAAGGTAGACAGCGCTGCAGTCTGATGTAACATAACTGAAAGACAAAATTCATATCAGAGAAGTGCCATTCATCCAAGGAGTTATACTCCGCATCTAACACAACATCTGAAGAAACATTACCCTTGAAGTCCCCAGTCAGTTCTCGCAGCCTTGTTGAGGAGGTTAAAATCAGCACACGTTGGGACTCCATTAAGGCTGTTGTAAGAACACATGATACCACTGGCACGCCCTTCCTCCACACAGCTCCTGAACGGCGGTTGATATGTATCCAACAGGTCTTGTTGGCTAACCTGTTAAAAAAATGTGCATTTAAACTACACTCTTAATTAGCACAAACCTATTCACATCCAATTTCCAATTGCCAACCTCAGCCATTTATGTGAACTCCATATATGCATAGTGAAGCATTGCCATTAGACCTGGTTGCGCATAGAGAAGCCAGGAAATTGGGGGAATCTTTAGCACCGTGCAAAGCTAAACGTTGCGGTTTGCAATCTGTATTTTTATTTCCGTTGGCACTTAATAGAAGGTTTTTACAGTGGTATAATTCTAAGACAACGCTTATTAGGCATCTACTAGCATACTATAGAGGGTTTTTTTATGTTGTTGGCACAAAGGAGGAGAGGGAAAGTCCAACAAGCAAGGTTGTCGCTACGTCTTTATTAGATGCTAAATTTAGAGGGGACTGTGCTGGTGTTTCAAAGCGAATGCATTCTATATGAAAAATATAACAAATCAGGTGTTCAGGGAGAGTAAATAGTAAATATCTAACGTGTTATGGAACATTGAATGTTGCGTGGAGTAACATATACGTAGTCCAATTTGAATTGCTTTCAATTCTAAAGATCTATACACGATTCTAGGTAATATTGAATACTGGTGGACATCCTCTGTGCCATTGAAGATGCAGGGATGTAAGCCATAGAGATATGGTTCACAGTGAGAAACCTGTATCAATCGACAAGATGAAAAGGTAGTGACTCAATCATTAGCTTAATGTATGGTGATGATTATTTGTCGCTATATAAGATTGTAATGCCGGCATTACTGTAAACTCTTATAACTGTGTGATGGCCAGGGATGGAATCATGGGGCAATTTGACCATCAAATATGATTAAAAAAAGTCATGACTATCAACATTCCTTCTGAACTGTGAACTGTGAAAATGGGTGATGCAGTTGTCCAAACCGATCGGCTGTTTCGTTTTGAAATTCCAACATTGATGACGACGGTGCACACTGCAAGCATACGGTGTACTAACTGCATGTCATAAAAAACTGCAGATGGAAAGGCATTGGGGACTATATTTACTCTGGTTGGGAATACCATTACCCATTGAACATTGAGCTTATGGAATAGGATGGATAGGACAGAACTGATTATTGAACTTAATTTGATTGTACTTGATTTTAGGAATATTTTGAAATAGGATTAATAAGCTAGAAATGAATGAAAAAAATTGACCTCACTTTTGTTAAAAATAAATGATCGAAATAAAGATGGGTGGCCACTACCTCCTTGTAGAAAAATCAAACCAAACAAGGAAATGCAGAGTTGGTAAGGAGTTTTACCACAGCATCGAAAAATATGCGAGTATGGCCCTCCCAATTATCCATGTCGTAAGCCGTGTAATGCTTGCAGCATGCAGAAGCTCTCAAACGAGTAGAAGAGCTTGCCTCGGAAGCGGAATTGAGGGGATCGCCCTGCAATCCCCTAACGTAGGCAACAGAGTACCTGCCAGATAGCACGGGATCTTCTCCCGGAGTTTCTTGACCTCGACCCCATCGAGGATCTCTGAAAATATTGACATTGGGCGCCCAGAGTGTGAGCCCTGACGCCTGCCCTGCATTGTATATCGCTCTCGCTTCAATGCTAATCGCCTGCACAACCACAATACGCATTTCCTTGTTTAACTGAGCTGAGTTACAGGTATTCATGACATTATAGAATTAAGATGGCAATGGAGAAAATTCCTTCCTCAATTGATACCCAAGAAGAGATACAAGTATTCAAACATTATAGAAATACAGAGGCAAGTTTCAAACCTGGCCAATGAGATACCAGAGTGTATCATTGAAAGACGCAGCAGTTAGAATGACTTGAGGAAAACTGGTGGCTCCATGAATGGGACCGTTGAAGTTAATGCCCAGCCCGCCCCACACGGCAACTCCGTGCAGAGCTTCGGACCACCATTCGTATTTGGGTATTCCCAGGCGTGGCACGGCCGATGCGTTATTCCCTAGCTGGCTAATTTTCTCCTCCAGACTCAACCGAGATATTAGATCTTCCACGCGTACTGTTATGGGTTTTGAAGAATCGCAGAATGTGTAGGATCGCGTCGCTGGATCTCTGCTATCGCATGCATATGGAGGCACTTCCGCTATCGCTCCTCCTACCATCATCATAACTATATTCGCCAAGTACCATAACAACTTCATTCTCTATGATCAAAAGAAAATCAGATTTGAAGATTAGCACTAAAAGCACTGGACTCGGCTTCCCCTACACAGCATTCCAACGACTTCTCACAACTGTTTTACCAATAACTCATCTAATGCCTTTTTTCTGTTTTTGCATAATTGTGCCTCTGCTTCTCCTGCAACTTTGCACTCCTGAATTCCCTACTAAAGTGGGAATATATGGATGCTCCTATCTTTCAACAAATGAAACACTGTTCACACCGAGTATTTTAGTATCTTGATCACGCAGAAAGCATCTTCTTACATTCTGTTTTCTTCAAAAACATTTTTATGCTTCGTATATGCCTTCACTAAAATGTCCCAAAATACAGCTGACTCCCCTGGATGGATTGATGGGTTGAGATTGTATTCTTAACAATTTGGGGGGATTCCCAGACTTCAAAAGAATATTTAAATCAGATTCCATTCATGAGATGGTGAAGTTGGATATGACGGAAAACAACAAAACACATGTCAGAAAACACACTAATATAGAGCATTTTACTTGATTTTTGGCATATCCAAATATCACATGTTAAATTTTGGATATTCTTTATCAAGGATTTGTGGGAGTATATAACTAATTAATTATTGGTTATTACCGGTAGAGTTCTAGGTTTTAGGAAATTGGTTGAGAAATTCTTTTCAACTACTTTGTGTAATTAAAATGTTTTTTACCATAAAAATAAATTTCTATTGTATTGTATTTATATTTGTACGTAACATTAATCTGACTCAAATTAACATTAATCTGATTCAGATTGAGATTAATGTATAACATTAATTTGATTCAGATTAATGTATAAATGCTTATGAATAATTGATTTGATATGAGAACCCTGGTCTGAAATTACCAGGCTCGGGATCTAGGAGAATAGAGTGTGTTGTTTGTGAATAGTTTGTCCATCATCTTATTATTAAGAGCCTTGTGAGGAAAGGTATAATACTTAAAACCAAATGCGCAAAACAACACGGCAAATGTGAGACAAACCTCATTAGATAATTAGTTCATTTCG